>QKQZ01047383.1:0-29397 GCA_003595255.1 Solenopsis fugax
GTCGCGCTGGGAGGTGCAGAGCGACCCGGAGGACGACTCGGCCGTGCCCGTGAGGAAATCCAGGGCCAAGCATCTGCTGGACAAGCGCAAGAGCAGGGCGCGCGCGCTGCACTCGTCGCAGTCTGACCACCTGCAGCCCTGCAACGCCGGCAACGGTAGCTGGCACGACATCGCCTTTCCACCACTGCGTGGCACCAAGAGTCTCGGCAGGCTCGACGGCATGAAAGAGGTGAGGCCTCTGACTCGGTTTTCTTACATTTAGATTTCCACCGAATCCAGGAGGGCTAGGAGGGCTAGGAGGACTCTCTATTCGAGCGACGGCAGGTCGCTTCCGACGAGTGTCCTCCAAGCGTGAAAGGGGTACGCTCCGAATTTCTGCATCAAACGTATTTGTCCTTGAGCGTTATTTGTCCTTGTTTAACGTTCGATGAACAACAAGGACGAATTATGCTCTGTGCAATTGCGTTTGATGTGCAATTCGGAACGGACTAGAGGATCCCGTAGAGAGTTCCCGTTTTTTCGCGCGATCTGATTAATAATCCTGATAATATAATATCAACTGCGTTGATTTGAAAAATTCGAAAGGTGACTTTGAATGTCTGATAATACGCATTACTCGTCGCGGAAGTGAATCGCGAATCCTCCGTATTGTTGGATTTTATTTGCATTTTACGAGTACCTGTACATTCCTGCACACGCACAATCTCGTCATTTTACTTACTTCAAGTAAATTGAGCGAACAAATATTTAATTTAGAATTGGAACAGAATGTTTTTGCAGAAGAAGAAAAAGAGAGATAGGAGCTTTTATTTTAGCAAAAATTCCTTGACAGTTGTTCATTAATTAATCGCGCATTTGCGCATTAAACGAAATACCGTAATCGATCCGCGAGTTACTTCCGCGTAATCCCGCTCGATAGTAGTACTAGTAACGCAAGTTTCTGCGTTTTCAAAACGGATCGGTTTCACTGCGAATGTATATATATTGATGCAACGGTCCGTTACATATTAACGATCTTCGGCTGCGCGAACTATCGAAAGTGCTCGGAATCGGATCGTGACGCACGTCCGCAAAATGTCGGGGATATCTTACGCATCAATTATTTTACGAATTTATGGATTGGGTAATCTGTTGTTCCAGTAGAGTAGGTACCAGGCATTCGTAACTGACAACCACATTCTGCGCGTTGCGCAGTGTGTGTGTGTGTGTGCGTATGTTTACATAGGACAGGTTGAGGATAAAAACGATAGTCTCGCGAATGGGTAAAAACGCGCGCACTTTTGTACATACACTCGCCTTCTTGTTAACAATATTATAATACGCCAAGTTACAGAACGCTGATGTTACGAGCAAGGAAATAGTTACGACATGATATAAACGCTAGAGTTTATCTATAGTGATAATGTTATGTGAAATCAGCAAACGATGGAATCACTTTTCAATGAGATAGCATTATATATTTTTTATTGCGAATAAAGATAATAAAATTTATATAAACTCCATCAAACAACAAGTCTTAAACGTAATTTATAAATCTTTTGAACTATAATTTTATAACTAATACTTTATCTGAAATTTGCTCTTATACAAAGTTTACATGGAAAGAACAATTTTACTGTAATATCTAAAAATTTCGCTAAATACAAATAAGAAAATAATTTATGTTGGGTTATCAAAATTATTCTGTAAGACATTCAAGTATAGTAATACTGCTGTAAAATGTTTTGACATTCTAGCAACCAAGTTAAACATTCGCAAAAAAGTTTGCTAAAATATAAATTTAAAAATAATTATATTGAACCATTTAAAAAATTGTATAACCAATTTTTTTAAATGATTCAATATAATTATTTTCAGATCTGTATTTCAGCAAAATTGTTCTTTCCGTGCAAGAAATAAATATGCGGCATTTTCGGGGAAAAAGCAGTCTCTTTTTCCCAGGGTTTATTACCAAACTTCTCTTTACAATTACTCGCCTCATTATAATCTTATTTAGATGAGCGCTGATTCTCTCTTTAATTAAACGAGTAAACAGACATCACAATGTGCGTATCGTAACCTGATTATATAATTACTCCGTAACACGTCGGTTTTTATATTTATATATACGTAGTTCATGAGCTTCACGTAATTCGCACAGGTCGGTTATGTTATTGCGATGCTTTTTTTCTCTTCGTTGTTTTACGTGCATTACATCTTAACTGTTTGCTTTTGGCATAAATTACCTTTCACATGCCTTTTACTTCGAAAGTGGTACAGATCAATTTTCGAAAACCACCAAAATAGAGTACGCGACGTGAGAGGATTCTTAAATTACAAAAGCGAGACGCCAACGTACCGAGAATGATGAAAGAAGAGAGTTAACAGCAGAAATATTGTACATCATGTGGTGCTCTAAAATAAGATTTCCAAGACTATATTTCATGAATATATAGAATTATATATTCATTGAATTCCTTTTGTATTTATAAAAGTTTATTGGGAAATTGGAATATATCACTTAAAAAATATCTAAAGATGGAACCTTAAGAATGCACACATACAAAAATCAATTGGAATATTTCCTCGTATAATATTTGAAAAATAGAATATACGACATATACTTTATTGTCGGAGTAAATGGCTAGTTTTTTTCGTATGTTTGCATCGACGCGTAAACGGAGCGGATACGAATGAAAAAATGTTGGCCGTAGTCTCGAGTTAAATCGTTTGTTTACCGTCGTGCAAGGTCGTCGGCAAAACGATGATCTCTAAGCACATCGATCCCGCATTTGCTACGTAGAAATACATACATGTATTCGACTGTGATCGCCAATTTACGTTATCGGCACTGCTGCAATTGATTCTATAAATTTACATGTTGAAATATATACAAGAAGAAAACAGAGATAAGAAATGAAAATACATGTATACTGAGAGAAATGTTCGGTAAAATCAACCAAAGTTTTGGTTGAATAATAATCAAATGAATTTTATAGTTATAATTACAACATATATAGTTGTTTTGACCAAATAATTTGTAGCCTTAACCAAATAATTATTTTCAAAAATTACAAAATGTTTTGTTAAATGTAATTAAGTTTTTGATACCAGTAACTACAAAATTCATATGATTACTATTCAAACTAACTTTGGTTGATCTTACCCCAAACGATTTCTCTCAATGTAGTTACGTTACAAAAATAATATAGAATAATACACATATAAAAAATATATACACAATTTAATTTAATTGTAAAAAATTTTGAAATAAAAAAAGAATTAAAAATTATTTTTAAGTGGACAATATAATGTTTTAATAACAGAAAAGGCTAATTTTTTAATTAAAAATTTTTAGCTACATTGTTGTATAATTTTGATATTAACATGAGCTCCGTTTAACTTTCCATTTTTATTTGTCCTTAACAACTAAACACTTTTTGGCACGTTTTTCATTTAGATAAATGGATATGTAAATACTAAAATTCGTCACTTGGCCTTCGTTTTTCGACTTTCTACTCGTAGAGACGGGTGTTAATTGTACGAGCTGTTCGCGAATTGATTTACGCGGCACAAAACCGTGCGGTCCTCTCTCGGCGCATTCTATCGTCGCGTGTTTTATCGTCGACTTTCACGACGCGGCACGGATACGCTACTAACTCCCCGACTGCCACCCTTTACCTCCTAACCTTGCTCGCGATCAAAGCCTCGAACGTTGAATACCCATCGCACCGTAAAATCACCGGCTTTCACCGAGCGTAATACGACGACGTACTGCGAATGGCCAAACGTGTCTGTAATTCGTGCAAATTGCACGCGCCCCGCGGTCGATCCGCGCCTTCTCGACGAACGCGAAATCGCGTTACGTAGTCCGACATACACACACATACAACGCTTACTGTGATTAGATTATAGAAACCGGATACCTGACGACGATCTATCATAGCCGTCCAAGTGAAACGTAGACCGCCATTAATTCATTAGGTCTCAGGAATTTTATCCAAATATTCATAAAAGTGAAATAATCTCACTAATTGCCTGGCAATTTGTCCAAGTAATTTACTTGAAACTAATCTCGGTCGCGTGTTAAATAAGACGACGCTGAAAAGCTAATTTTCTTCTGTTAATTACCTAAGAAGAAAGTAAGGTAAATAAGAAACATTTTTTCGTGACTTAAAGTCTAAGCACGCTACAGCATTGCGCATATTGTGATTTTTCAAAAGGTTTACCAAAATAAACGTGATTGGAACCAATAACATATTGTTTCTCGCTTTCGCAACTTGATGTATTTTCTTCTTCTTAATCTATTTAATTCATAACTCATTTATCATAAAGAGCTTTAAAAATTCGAGTCAAAATTACGTTTGATCACTTTGCTTCTGCTTGCTTAAAAATTATCCATCCTTTTTTTGCCATTCGGCGCAATGTCCAGGTGCCACGGTGCACTCGTGACCGTGCACAAACTTACGCATAGCGGTCTCTTAGGGATTATTAAGTGTCGTCGTCGGCCGAGGCGGAGAGCGATGCAATTCGTAATTCGACGAAATTGCGTGGCTCTTTAACGACCTCGGTATTTGAACGACGACCCACCAAGAAGCAGCGCTTTGTATCTCTCCCCTGCTGCTTGCACACTTACACACACGGCGATCGAAGGGGGCATTAAGGCCGCCACTAAAAGCGAACGTTGCCGAATGTTCGTAATTCGAGCGGCTCTTAACGACGACATTGGCCCTACCCTGGGCAATGTTACGTTACGAACCCTCATCACCACCACCTCGGTTGAGTCGCTTCTTCCTCGTTGCGTTTACCTCCCCCGTCTCTTCCGCCTCTTCCGCCTTCGTGACTCCCTTTTTTTTCCCCGTGGAAAGGTATACATGTGAGACGCCATTAATTTCGCGATGCAATCAAAAAGGGACGATACGCATTAGCAACGTCGTCGAGACGCGATCCTTGGCCCTTGGCGGGTTTTTACATGATGCCGATAACGAGGCAAGTTAAATGGACGTACGTGTTCTTTGCAGGCTATTTACCAAATTTGTACGTGCAAAGTTGGTGGATGGCGACGATTACTTTACCGACTAGATTCATTTAAGACGTACATACACGATTTGTACGGAGGATCTCGTGTCCTCGCGTGGACACTTGTGTTTACCACATCGTGTAGAAAGGCATTATTAGGCAAATTATTGGTTACTGAAGGAAGTGAATAGAAACGTCTTCTACTTTCGGGCACACTTGTTTTTCTCCATCACGCTAATATTTCACTTAGCCTCAATTTCACTCTTGTAAAGAGCCAGTAATGAAGCATTCGCCGCTCAATCGGGTCATTATCAATGTTCCCATTAACAGTACTGTTTTTCATTAACAGTATTGTTACGATTATCTCTAATTGCATTATTGTAACATTTTCAAATGGATTCTAATTACATTAAATTTATGAAGAAAATGAGAAGCGATATAAATTCTCAAAGGCAGTTTTTTTTTCTTTAAATCTCGGGTTTTGCCATCTAAAAATTAACAAAATATGTTTTGTTATTTAAAAGAGATTTAAAAACTTGCAGATAATAATTTGTACGTATTATTTTTCAATCATCAGTCCATATAGAAAGAAAAAAAATACGCGTTTTGAAAATGCGTAAAAGGATGTAATGATAAACTTGCCACTTGACTCGCTACTGACCTCGTGTAAACTCGCCATTAACGATCCGCCCTTCTTGGACGAACCGTGAAGGGAGAGAGAAAGAGAAAGAACGATGTCCACCGCTTGCAACGCAACCGCATACGAGATAGGGATCTGTCGGTGTGCAGCTAGTTAAATCGTGGCACAGCGAGCGAGCAAGGAATCACGAGAGACACGAGGAAGTCTTGAGGAAGCGTTGCCTCGCGCTACCTTGTTTCGGCGCACGATAAGATCTGCGATCGTGGGTGATGAAGCACGGTAGCCGAATCCTGAACGCTAAACATCGTCCAGCGAATTGTTCTCTCTCTCTCTCTCTCTCTCTCTGTTCATTTTATTTATATTAACGTTCGCTTCTGTTCCCGTTTTAGTCGATCCGCCACGAGATTCTTGAACATTCCAAGTTCTTATGTGCCAACTTTTACATATCGAGCTCTCTTGTAGAGGATCGAGGCTAAAAACTTTGAATTTTTGCACCTGAAGCGATTAATTTGCATCTTTGCCATTTGTGTTGTCTATTTAAGTCAATAAATTATAAAGATAAACCAAAGACTTAATTTTTAACGTAAAAATTGATCAAACGATTTTTACATAAATTAGTAAACGACGCTCCATCGTAATAAATTAGTCCGAAAGACAAATGTGAAAAATATGCGTCTGGCGCGAGCGTTATACATACGAAGAGTTAATCTTGTTTTGCGAACGTAAGCACCGTTCAACAGACGTGACTAAAAACCCATATCCGTCGGAAAGCGGCCTTATAAGGGAGCTCCCGTTGGGCTTTCTACGGCTGTCCACGGACATTCCGAGACTCTGAATCAAGCCGCTTTCGTCCAGTTCCTATGACCGCTAAGGAACGTCGATCTGACACCAATCGCAACCGTATGAGACATCATCTCTTCTGGCATTGTGATAAAAAGAGCTGCTCGCCGGTTCGGAGATTCGACGACCACGATTACGAAGAATCCGTTAAAAAGGAACGTTACGCCTTTCTGTGTCGTGAGAGTCTCTTCGCTCTATCATAAAACGTTAGTTTCGTTCTTCTCGTGTGATATCAATCTTCCTTTGTAAATGGAGAACATGACATTTCGCCTTCTCTGTTTAATATTCGCAATTGCGTGAATGCTCTGCGCTAAACACGCAGTTTTTCTTGCTGTTTTTAATAAATTACTCTTTTGAATAAGTTATCTTCAAAATGTGTATATATATCTCTTTTCAGTTTATCGATGTAAATTCGTTTTATTTTAGAAATATCTTTAAATAGCTAAATTTAACAGAGCTTGTTTTTCCTCTCTCTCTCTCTCTCTCTCTCTCTCTCTCTCTGTGAACGATTTAATCGAGTATAATATTTTATGGGATTCTTTTTTCTTAACATATAATATCATAATATAATTTATATTTCTTGTTCGCTGTAATCAGAATGTATTGTCGGAAATTAGGCTTTTTTTGTTAAGAAATTGATAAAAACTTGCATACTTAAACAGGCATTCGTCACGAATGCCAAAACGTCTATATCGCTAGCCTACAAATCGTCGTTCTTTGGTATGTTAATGCCGGAGGTTTAGGTGTCAGCGAGCGATTTGGTTCAGCGCGTATCCATTAACAACGGCGGCGAGTAGACAGGTCTCCATAACTCGTTGTAATAATTTAACGTCAGAACGGGGAATCTTCACGGCGGAACAAATCCATGCGCGGGATTCCGGCGAGAGAGAGATTCGCGTGTCCACAGATGTCAGTTTCCCCCTTTCGGCCATTGTTCATCGCGGCTGAAAGGATGGACGGGCAGAAGAAATGCTAATTGTGAATATGAAAATCGCGGCAGGGGGGGTGTCCACCGTATAAGCTCTCGTTCTTTACGAGGCACGTCCTGCGCGCGCGAAAGGCCTTTTTTCGCGATCCCTTTTGAATCCTTGGAACGAAGGAGTTATGACACTCGTCGTCCTTGACATTCGCGACGCGTTGAGATTTCGGAGAAAAGCGTGCTGCTCGAAAAGGGGGGAAAAATACGATATTAATTTTTAAACTCGATAGATGAGTAAAATATCCGTTATATCATGTTTTCTAAACATTAAAAATATTTTTTTGCTTTTATAGGAAAAGAGAAAACAAATTGATTTTCATATTTGCACATCTATGCGTCGCTTTTATTTTCTTCCATCTTTTTCTAAATTAAACCTATTTATTTTGCAAAAATAAATAGGTAATATTTACGCAGACAAATTCGCGATCTTCTTACCGTTTCTTCGTAAAGATTGCCTAAATAGCGACTCAGCACGTCTCATTCCTTTCATTTGAAGTCGCGACAGCGGATCTATTAAGTCTTATTTATCGTATTCCATATGCAGATCCTTAAACGATCCATTATAAAGCATTTCGTCCATGACATTCTTTTAACTCTTTGTTCGGTGAATTCCTCGCGCACGTCCTTGATCCTTCCTAGAACGCGCTAGAACAACTCTTCTCGCGAGGGAAGAACGCGGTTCGCGAGGAACAGAAAAAAAAAAGAAAACAATGGAATTGCGCGGAGAGACGAGACGTTAAATCGGCGTTAACAGGAAGTTTCGGCCCAGTCGATCTCGATCCCAGTTACTACGGCACTCAGAAGTACTCGACAACCACTGCAATTAACACCGTGCTTGATTATTATGAGATCCATTCGCGATATATCTCACGGAATAATTTCGGAGCGAGTCGTCTGTACATACATTGAATGTATTTGCGGTTCGACATTAAGTACGGCGCGACTTCGTTCGTAAGTCGCTTGTTTATTTTTAATTGCGTGCACTGTTTACCATCAAACCGGAATAATCCAAAGACAATTATGCAATTCGCGCTCTTGTACGGTAAACACGTCGCACGGGCGAGCGTAATTTCTATCATAACGAGTTTTTCGCGTTATCGATTTTATGAATAAAATTGCACAAGTGTGTTGCGTCAAAATAATCACCGTTCGCTTGTGAACCTAATGGAACGTCTTATATTTGCAATCTAGAATTTAGTACTATATATTTAGTATTCTTAAGATTCGAAAATCTGAAATTCCAAAGATTTGCATTCTATGCGCCACAACTTGTTTTTTCAAATATTTAAAAATGTAAAGACAACACGAGAATATTCAAACTCCTCTCTTTATCGTCAGACTAGAGTTTAATTATCATAATGCTGTAATAACAATACTGACATTCGCTCGTGAGATTCAACGGAGCAACTCCGATATTCATTTCCATCCGCATCGCCTGAAACGATTAATGCTTACGCAGGTAACAAATATTTCTGCATCTCGCATTACTATGCACGGTGCAATTTGCGATGTGCCAATCGCGTGAGTCATAGCTATCCGATTGAAAACTGCGTTTATCCAAGTCTTATCGTAGTATACACGGCTCGATCGTTGTTCGATCGTTGTATTAATTGTGCTTGTTTCTTCTTTTCCTGTATTGTGTGTGTGTATTTGTAACGGAAATGCGACAAACGGTGTACAAGGTTGTGCAAGGTTTGAATGTTTATTACGTTCCGTCCTGAAGCTAGAAGAGCAAATGCCCTCCGCTGCCACTTGTCCGACTTCCTATTCCGTGGCTAGCTGTTAACTGTTGAGAAAATTCCGGCTTACGCTATGTTGGTCACGGTAATTGTGGTAATTAAATTTGTGGTGGTTTCTTGTACTGTGACTTCAATTCCGCTCGCCCCTGATATTTGAGGTCCGCGTATTTATGGGAGCATGTAGCTTTATTAACTTATTAACTAATTAAATTCAGTTAACCTTGCAGCGACAGTAACGAATAAAATCTTACGAAATAACGAATTGGGGCTACATGCGGGCTCGCAGCTGATTTGCAACATCGTAAAATAATGGATCTGAACGGTACGTTCTCTTCGCGTCGAGTTTCCCTCTCGTTTCGCAGAAATGCGACGCAATTTCGCACATCTCGCAGGTGTTAAATACAATATGAATTTTACGTACACTTTCATGCAAATTTGATTTTTAACACGCCATTAGTAACCGTGAGGTCGAAAGATCGACACCACAAACTTTCTATGTCAGCCGCGAGGTATATCCTGTACTCATTAATAATGTAACTTTCTCATTTTGGTTGCAATCGATGCACCTTGCACCTCACGCACCTGCTTGAGAACTTATTGAGTAGGACGAGAGAAATTTCTCGAGGCAAACCAGCATGAGGCGCTATGATATTTTTCCCGAGATAGCCGCGTTTACATGATTTCGTAATATTTCCGCCACTTTACCGTTTAAATAGACACTTCGATTTCTCTCGAAGTACGATCGTTTTGCTTCAACAAAGAGAAATGACTCAAGGAACTGGAGAAACTTATCAGCACTTTAGTTGTTTCAGACTACATCGATATGTCGAGAACTCACGTAAAAATTTTAATTTACACGTTAAGAAACGAGAAATATTTTACAAATAGGAAGTTTTAAATTAAATTTGCAAAACGTGGCTTGCAAAAGAACTTTGTACAAATTGCTTTTTTTTATCTCTCGCTCTATATTATATATTTTTTGTTTAAATATATTTTAATAAATTTTCTTTCAATAAACTAACTTATCTCAACCTCGATAATTTGATACACCAGTTTTTACAAATGCATTCCTGTTTTATGGCAAACAGAAAGCACTTGTGTCTTAACTACGCTCATATTGTCAGATTTAGTACATTAGATAAGCTAATACACGCCTCACACATCCGTTTTCTCCTTCTTAAACGAGATTCTTTCGGCACTCGGTCATTCGGGTTCTCAGAGTTCAAGCGTTTACTTGACACGAAGTCCTTTACCTCGTTTGCACTCTTTTAGCTCATTTAATCTGCTTAATTTAGTTTACCGAGTCCTTGTCGAGTGGCTTTCGAGCGATTAAAGTCTCGTCCAGCTTCTCTCTCGCGAGACCTCATTAAAATACTTTCATTCTTCAGTCGCGTCATATACCTCGATTACGACATGGATACTTCTCGCCAAGTATTTAAAAGATAGATAAAGTGTTAAGTGGAAAACTGAAAGTTTTCTACAAGAGATATATATATATATTTTTTTTATTCTGTTTAATGTTATCGTAATCGTGGAACATGTGGTGAAACATTCGATTGTTTCAAGAGATAAGTAAGATTAATTGGTAATGCGATAAAAAAAATCACAAGTTTCTTCGAAAATGATTGACTTCTGTTTCTGCGTAATAATTTTTCATCGATGAATGAATCATATAAGGCGATAAAGATACATCTTCCGTGACGAGGCGAGCATTTTTTCGTAATGGACGTGTGTAACAGTACTGCCGAGAAAACTGTACGCGGAAACTCTATTGAAGTGAAACAATTCGACGATAATGCTCCTCATCTTTCTCGCTGGCGCGATGCACGCTCCGTTAGGAGATGCAATATCATCGGGCCTCCATTCTTTCGTTATAGAGAAGATAGATACGATCTCTTTCTCTTCGGGGGTTCTCTCATAATTCAATTCCGTGGAACTCCCACAGCTTTCGTGCGAAACGCAGCGGTCGTCGTAATCGGGCCGCATTTTCTTTGATGTGCTTTATAATGCGTAATAGGAGCGCGATTGACGAGAGAAGCGAGATAGGAGTGAGAGAGGGGGGATGGATAAGGAGATCGATCAGCGAAGCACGGATTGAGTATGCGGACCAATCGCGTACACCGAACGCGTGGATTGAATAAGCGTGCAATAACTTGGCTCGCTTATGTTGAAACTGGAACTAAAACTCTTATAAGTGGTCGTATCATGAGCTTAGACAAAAAATCATTCTCTCTGCCACGGTGATCGTATGAGATATCGTCATGTAACTTTATGTATTTTCTAATCTTCTCTCTAAAACATTTGTCTACATATCATCGATGGAAAATAAGTGTATACAATGAATGAATTTATTTACCTTCAGCATATACAAAGCTAAGAAGGGGACTTGGTTTACAGTTGATACTTCATTCATCCCTCCATATCTTTACATGCCGGTGCTAACTGTGCCTCCCTATACCCTATCTTTATACCAAATAAGTGTATACAAAATTTGCAATGACACTTGATTTACAAATTAATATCGATAACGATAATGCACTAAATATGTTTCTTTAAAAACAAAAAAAAAACCTGTTATCTGCTGAATTCTATTCCTTTATCGTAATCAAATCTAGATACAAATATTATGTTTGAGAATTACAGTGCAGCTGAATGATAAGAAAAGGCTAGAAATATTTTCACACTACGTCATAAAATTATTCCGATTCCGTTCAAATTAAAAATCGTGTTTTTTAGAATTATTTTCCAGTCAAGTTAATTTTGTGGGATTAGTTTAATTATTCAGTAATTGCGGCTGATTGACGTGCGTGCTACTTTAAGCGATTAGTTGTAACTGTAAAGGGACAAAAAAATGTAGTCGACATGACGTTTCTAAATAAACTTCGAAGCCGTTAATGATCATGCTATGATTCCGAAAAGCAAGCCATTCGGTATTTTATAAATAATCATCGCGAGTCATCGTTGATCATCAGCCTAATGCAGCGAAAACGAGGACTTCGACATTAAGCCACAGTGTGTCTCTTTTCTCTCCCTCGCGCACTTTATCTCGACGGCGATGTCAAAGATCCTCGACCTCCTCCGAGAAAACGGGAGATACGGCTACAGGGAAAAGTGGATGAAAATAAGGTGGCCTAGTGACTCGAGAGAAATCTCGATGGCACCGTTATCTTCTAGCGCATTCGCAATAATCCTTCTCTCGATAATGCACTCCACTTTCGTGTATTATTATTCCATATTTTTATCCTGTTTTTTTTTTTTAACTTTTGTCCAACATTTTCTGAAAATATTTTAGCACATATAGAATCTATATTATAATATTCTAATGTGAATTTTATATGTAGTTATAACACGTGGACGATGTACGCAAATTCTTGATATTTCATTTTAACATAATTAAAACTTGATGCAATTACATATTCTATCGATATCGCGTATTAAACGCTCCTTTTTGCCCTTGGAAGTCGTCGAGAGTAAAAGGCGCGAAAGATTCTCTATCTAGTATCTCCATACGCGAACGTTGCACCTTGCGTGTCGAGCGTGTCAATGCGAAATTGCTCCGACTCGCCTCGAGCTGCGGACGATCGTCGAGATAATTAACAATTATACATCGCGATCGTCGTTCCCTCATCGGCGAACGGCCAATCAGTCGTGAGTGTTCGACTCCTTCGTAAAACACGGTCTCAATTGATAAAGGCCGCCATAGGCTGCTGGATAAATGTCTTGGATCAATATCTTACTTTTTGTTTCTCTCTCCTCAACTCTGACGGCAATTAATCAGCCTCAATATATTTCGATTTAAGTGCCCGCGGTACATACCCAACATTATTACTTAATAATCTTACATACCGGTTTTTGATTAATAATATGACTGTACTGGATAAATTGTAATATTTTTTATTTCGTATTCAAACATGGACAAGTAAAATTTGTTTCATCTCTTTGTGGCCGGGTGCGGTTGCAATGGTTTTCAAATTTATAGTCGCATCCTAGCAGTTGGTGGTTCGATTAATTAACGTTGCGAGATTGATTAATGATATTGCATAAAAAGTACTTCTTTTGGCTTGTTAATCAATCTTGGTTGTAAGCATCATCTTGGAAAAATTGTGGGATTAAATCTAAAGTTAATACAGGAAGCATATATGAAAGAAGCTCTCTCGAGGATTGGCACGAAGAGCGAAGCATGTTCGCGGTAACAAGCCGCGAATCCGATGGAAGACCGATATCTCTCGTTGTTTCATTAATCGCGACACGAGGCATTGTTTCCTTACTAGGAAACGTAAAAGTAGCGGTTCACGTTGCCTCCCTCTTCTCTCTGGACAATACGATTTCAATCTGCTTACTAATACGCGTACCTCGCGCGATGCGCTGCGCTGTGAGAACTGACGCACACGCACACGCGCTCGCGATAGGTGGGTAGCGCACAGCGTTCGCCGGTTCATTCATTTTCAATATTTAATTATCCTCTTTCACGCGTAATGAGCCGCGAGAATACTTTCGTGCACAGTTATCGAATAAATCTTTTGGATTATACGGCTGACATCGCAGCGGAACGGAGGTCGCCAACCTTGAAGGGCATTTACAATTCGCGTTTCGCCTTTTACTTTTAAATAAGCGACCGTCGCGATCGTAAAGTATAAATGCATATATTCATGATAGGTAGATTTGCCCTCTATAAATAATTTATAAAGTTGTGTTTTACAATGTAATCCGGCGAAATAACTCGCCAATGCGAAAATTACGAGCTTAATAGAACGTTGCTTTTCTCACATGGTGAGCCGTGATACAGTTTTACAGCTTTGCAGCAGAGTCTTCATATTAAATCCAGTTCATACTCCGAGGAAATCTCCCTCGATACGCTATCGCGCTGCTAATAACGCCACTATCAAATAAATAGCATCGCGAATACCTAACTCATACCGCTACTTAAACGTTAATAACACGATGTCGGTGCCCGAGCAGGAATTCCGGATGAATCCAGGCGCGCCTCTCGATGCGATTTTAGAGCGAGTGTTTTATTGGCCATTAGTTTGATTTGCGGTAAGTGCCTCGTTACGCAATGGATGCCATCGGTTTCTGCCTGCCACGCGAGCGGACGAACGAGCGTGTGCGGGGCGAGAGCCGCGAGCGAGCGTACGAGCCCGTGCCGATAAAGACGATCGATATCTCGATCCCGTGCGGTTGCTTAAGAGCGGTATTAGCGTCGATCTTGTACTCCCTCCCCCTCTCCCCGCTTCTAATACCAATATGAAATCAAGATCTTCGATCTCGTCGAATGACACATTTAATTTCGCAGACGCTAATCGACGGCGTGCAAAATACGCGTCCGATCGTCGTGTCGATTAAGCGTCCGATTACATGATCTAGCCTGCTAAAAATTGCTAATAGAAATGTATACAATTGTATTTTTAATTATTATTATTGGTTATTGTTTATTTTTAAACTTTTATTCATTTTGTTTTTAATTTGCATTACATTCGACACTTACACTTTTTTAAATTTATACTTGACTTTTTACTCTTGAAACATTATTGATCGAGAACTATGCTTTTCCTTCTTCCATTAATTCTTTGATGACGTCGGAATGCGCAATTGCGAGACAAGATTTGTTCTCGCGAGAAATTAGACCTTTCCGTCGTAGGACGCCGATCGCTGTCAGCAAAGTGCCTCCGCTTCTTTCTCGCTGCCTCGCGCCTATCGGATAAGTACGCTCATTTGAGGCACACCCTGCGTCATATTACAAGCACTTTGTTACAAGCGTATGTTGAAATCGTCCGAGGATGATTCCTCGCCATTGTTTGCAAACACCTACGGGATATACCGCAAGAATTGCTCTTACCCCCTGCGGTCCTCTCCGCCGCGATTAAGAACGTCGATCTTCGTTTGGCAAGCTGGATTACTCGTTAACATGTTACGGAATCACGACTCTATAACGATAATCGACTGTATCCCAGACATACTGTTTAGACAGAAGTGTCTATTTGACGAGTGAGCGTTATATCATACGCCTCATGGGCGGCGTACTAGGATTACGAAATTTGTACGTAGCAGTTTTTTGTCGTGAGACTTAAAAAGATTACAGTTTAATACAAAATGTTCAAATAAACATCATCACGTTATGTTAAATTAACACTTGGCTGTATTAAAAATTTAACACAAAGATTTTAACAAAAATCGGTTTTAATATAAATACAAAATATTTCCTACTTGTAATGGAAATTCCCTCTGATTTTGGTGAATAATATTTAATTTAAATGAATATTTTAAAGATTTAAAAATTTATATTTCACATTATATAAATCGCTTTGGTTTTTTTTTAATTGCTACATTTTAAAGATATCACAATAATGATTCTTGTCACAAGTATCATTATATATTCCGTTCGCGACACATATGACGTAGCGCCACAACGATCTCAAGATTTGAGATCGAACGTGTGCCTATCTCTCGCGAGGCGATTGGTAGGTTCTGAAGAACGTAACCCGCCGATAATAATGACCGTTATCGCCTTTATTGCATCGGACGCGCGCCCATATCCCTCGCGCGTCCAATAATCCGTTTTGTACGTGGGACGCGCGCGTGCATTCGCACGCGTCGAGTGTTGCATAGCGCGGCGATGCACCCACCCGCTGATTCCTCGCGAGCCGCCGATCGATGATCCATCGATCGCGCGAACGATGCGCCGCGGGTAGCCCCGGCGCAATATCGCCGCCAGATATATCTCCGACATGTCTCTCGCGGCCAGTATCCGCGTATTCGCGATCGCGTTCCTCGTGCTTGTACTTACACGGCGTCGCTCGCACATAATGCAAAACTCGCTTCGTCCTGCCTTCTGCAAGGCGTCCCAGAAATTGCTTGCATCTCCTTTTATTTACGGTCCAACTTGGAGTAAATTTTTTTATAATACAAACGCAACTTTAATATTTTTGCGTTACATATTAAAATTTAAAATTTTTTTAGATTTTTAGATTTTCTTTCTCAGTTAGTTACATGTGTAACCTTGTGATTGAAGTTAACAAAAATAGCCATTTCAGTTTAAAAGTATTTTGTAATTATTAAAAGAGCTCGTGAAATATGAGTGAACGTCCCGCTAAGCGAAAGTGGAAATATTTACGAATATATATTTTATGTTCTATTTCTATTCATGATCGAGTTTCATAGATGCACAGTTGTATCTCAGGGCATGCCCGACGGACGCCATAATTCATTTTAATACCCGATTAATTCCGTCCTTTTGCTACTGAATGGCTTTTCAAGCACTCGCCTCGCATTAACATTTGTATGCATGAGTTATCTATAAATAACTTCATGAGAATTTTTCGTCTCTTTCCCGAGGTTCCTCGGCTTTTTGTGGTTGAATTTTTGGCCGACAGGTGTGGAGATTGCAGAGTGGAACGGTACAAAAACCAAATCGACAAAATCCTGCATCACGAGAGGAGCGAGAGAGCGAGGTCGTCTCTTAGATCCATTACTTATACATTCGTAGCCGGCGAACTCGGGGTCTTGCTCACAGTCCTCTCTCTACCCCATAATCTACAGTCGCACAATGTCGCCTGATTATGGCCGCACCGATATGCCGTTGATTCGACCGGGTCACAAACCTACGTGCGCATTCAAATATTAAGCCGGACTAATGCACACACGCACGCGCTCACGATGCGTTCGGAGCGCGAAGACGCATATGAGATATTGTGAAGAAAACGCGCCACGATTATTAATCGCAATCCGAAATACGGTAATACCTTGCTTGCCTTTTTACAACTCTGCGTTCAGCACGAAGAGTTAAGGAGGAAATAAATTTCGTAGGATGAACGTTATTATAATGATTTATAATATGTGATTATTGTAATGATTTTGTAATTCGTGCATTGGACTCGAATAATTATGCAGTGATTATTTCAAACATTCGTTAGCGAATGAAGAGTCTTTAGAATTCAATTGATTACAGAAGTTCAATTGTTTTTCATACAAAAAAAATCAATTTTTACAATTTATATATTTTGTAGTTAATATTTAAATTAATTATTATATTTTGAATATGCAGTTTAATGTGAAATTGTAAGCGGAATGTAGATAGGTGGGTAGAGACATACTAGCATTGTTGAATGTTAAAGCGTATGAGTGATACGAGAGAGGAACGAAAGCAATGTTTCAGTCTCCTCTTTCGAGAAACGCATGGATATTTGTCATTCATTGTGCATTACTCTATAAAGATATATAATGCGACAAGCATTGCGAGTGAAATATGTCGGTTTATATTTTACTCGTAAAGTGTCTGCATTCTCTTATATTCCATTACATATATACTCGTACAATAATATATTACTAATAAACGAAAGGTATAAAGTGTTAAAGGAAAATGCAGGGATATCTCTTTCTTTTCAGTTTTATATCCCATTCGTTTTCTATTCACAAAGAATCATACTTGAAAAAAATTTGTAAATTGTTATTCTCTATAAAAGCAATAAGAATATTATATACGATCTCTGCGTTTCTGCTTTCACTTATTTTCAATTTTATTTATTCAAAAAATATATGAGGCGCAATATATGACGTTCGCTTAGCCAGAATAATATTGCCGTGCGTCGTCTCGAGAATAGTCAGCGCAACTTGAGATTAATTTAATCAACGCTGCTGTGATAATACCGAAAGGATGAGATGAAGCACGAGGCGTGTAGATTCTTCGCGCACGTGCAATCGTGGGGCATGTCGCGTTAGAGAAATCCTGCGCGACTCGAATCTGCGTGTGTTGAATTTGCATGACAATGCCGAATCAACTCGGGCAGATCGCATTGAGCGCAGAAGGGATTCGCGGCAAGGGAGAAAGGAAAAGAGAAAGAAAGAGAAGAGGATCGGCCGGAAAGACGACGTCCGTCGCGTCGGGAGAAAGATCCAAAATACAAGAGATGCGTTTTAACTATATTCCGATACCGATATTTATGTGAATGACGTTCGAGAGGGTTGCTTTCTCCTCTCCCAGCAGCCTCCCCCTTTGTCGCTTCACGACGCAACCGCGATGAATCTTACATGCACGAACGCCGCGCGTTTCCACCTTTTTCTCCCCTTTCTGCCCTTCCTTAGGCCATCTTTTTTTGTCCTCGTCTCGGTATGCTTTTTCATGGGAACATGATTTATGTTCCCCCCTCGGGAGATCCAGAGGAGAGACCTCTGACCCTCATTCAGCTCCCATCGGGGCGAAACTCTCATCGTTTGAAGGAATACAAAAATCCTTGCGGAGGAATAAGTGAAGGGGGTGTGGGGGGGGGAGCAACAACCGATGCGAGAGATTTTAGGAAACTTTTTCATCACTTCACCGACAGTCTTTACATTATGCTAATTTTGATGCTTTAGTAAAGAACATTAAATCTGAGTTTCAGACTTTTATCTATCTTTGATAATTAATTTATACCGATGCAATTTTTTACTAGGAAAAATTTATTACGATTTTTAAAAATAGTTTTCTACACTATAAATAGTGTAGGAAGTAATACGATACTGGAAAAACTGATTACAAGAGATTCCATTAGAAGAGATTTATAATTAAACTCCAAGTTTTTCCGATTGTCAATGCTTCTTATCGGGAAAGCGGATCTTCGCTGATTTCGCATTGCCATAAACGATGTGCTTTCGTAAGATCGAGACTGGAAGAAGAAGCAGTCGTGTATCGGCGATCGGTGTCACTCCGTGATATCGAAGTGACCCTGTTTTTTCATCGCGCAGCACGACATTAACCCGAAACTCGCTGCGTGACCCATTAAACATTTCTCGATCGGCTCCGTTAATTGACGACTCGGAAATACCTTGTCCTTGGACGGGAATTTCACGGCGCTGCCTTTGCGCAATTCCGACTTTGCTGGTTCTTGTCTTTTTTCCCTCCTCAGGCGCCGACGTGTGCACCTGTGCGACTCGCGAGCCTGCATGTATTTGCTTTTCTCACAGCAATCAGCGAATAGCGAAAGCAAGCCTCTCTGGCTTACCTTATTTATGAAGGGAAAACGCGAAGAGATTCGTGTGCCTCGGAATTACAATAGTTCAACTAATGCATAGTCGATAGAAATAAGAAGAACGCCGGATGTAGACGTAATTCAAAAAGAAATTTTTATTCTAATTTTTTTTACACTGAGAATGCGAGAATTATTCACTTCGCCCGTATTACGTATGCTTTCCATTTCTATGGCGAGACAAGTGACCCACACCAGCTGTCGTCCCCGTAGACAGGGTATGACGTGACAAGGTGGTCCGAGGGACGTTAAAAATGGGGGTCCATTGTACGAGAAGTATGTCGAATAGACGTAATTTCAAGGTACGCGTGTACCTTGCAGCGTCGTCGATTTCATATAGGGACCTCTCTTCTTTTTCCCCCTCAAGAAAGAAACTAGCACATGTTCAACAAGGCGCCACTACCAGCGCAGTTTCTCGTTGTTCCATTAAGACGTTGCGCTCATTGTTCGCGCGTCACATTTTTCATCGGAAACTGTGAACGTCGATCGATCCTCGCTCGAAAGTGAGAACCGCGCGTTCGCGCTGACGTAAGTCCGTTACGAAACGGAATTACCTGTCGCACTGTTGTAACGCATTATCGCGTTGGCTTTGTGCCGACATTTTTACATCGAGCTATTTGTACATTCGAGTAATGCGATTTTCAGGATTTATCGCGAATTCAGAAACTCAGAAATAGTAGAACCTGATGGCTATTTTGAGTAATTAGAAGAGTTAGAAAAATTCTTATCGTTTCGTGTCGATACAATTTGCTACCAAAATTCTATGTCACATGACATGACAGATTGTAAGAAAGATTGATTTTTGTGTGCATTGACTTGGAACGAAGTTCGATTTGTTTGATCTTTTAGAGCACTTTCGATTTCTCACATGCAAGGTTGTACGTGTCTTCCTCCTCGGTAGAGCATGATTCCTCGAAATTTACGAACCGGAACGGGCAAGGAGATTATTTCGTTGCTAGTAGCATATACGTACATAGGCAACAAAAGGGAAGCAAAGGTGAGGGACCAGGAAAAAGAGAGAGAGGGGGGTGGAGGGGAGACCGGAAGGAGGTATCCAACAGGATGTGTGCGTACGTCCTTTCGGCATTGTGTGTACCGGAACTGTGGGAAAACTTCCACACTTGGAAATACTGAACGTGACGCGAGCTCGCTCTCTCGATTCTTGTACATAGAGCCGTTTTATGAATATTCCATTGCGCGGGAATTTAAAGAAAATTGCGCGAGTGTGCGTTTTTCTTTACAAGTCGTTCCTCCAAGAGCCACGGATTCTGATTAATTAGTCCACTGGAGCGACGAGAAAATTCCAGCGTGGAAATTCGCGCCGTCTATCTCAATTAGCAGAAAATTATACGATTACACGTCTGCTGGCAACTGTTTGGATAAAAATATTTCATGACTGACGCTATCATCATTGTCCCACGCACCACCGCTGTTTATTCGCGAATATCGCCCTACCGTAGTGCTAAAGATAACAAACAAGCTTTCATAGTTATCGCGTTCATGAGCAGTGTTTGAAAGCCAACGCTCGTTCCATCCGTAATATATATTTTTGAACGATTGTGGCGAGGATTGTATTTCAGCTCGCGGTAATTAAGTTCGTTGACAGCGGAATAAAACGAAAGACTGATGAGATATCCATTGGCGAGCTACTTTCACTCGCCGCGATCTCAACGTTCGCGCCGACACGGTCGAAAAGGCGCCCATTGTGCGGGAATTACAATGGAGAATTATTGGTAACTCTCATGCGAAACGATTTCGCATAGTACATGATTCGGTTGAATTTTAACCTTTTGCCATCATGTGTATACTTAGTTGATATTCTAACTCGAGCATTATGTGACGTGTTGTTTGCGTTGTTGCTTAAATGTATTATTTCACAAATGAGAAATAGCGCCACATTTTTTTCGCACATGCGAGGTAACAATTTCCTTTTGATTGATGAAACAAAATAAGATTGAATATATTTGCAAAATAGTCGTATTCTTATAACTTGATCAATTTAATATCATATTACGTAATTTATTTTAATATAATATTAATTACTTAAAAAAAAAAATCTCTCTTATTTAGTGTTTCTTACTATACACGGAAGAATTTTTAATCAAACGTAGGAAATATTCGTTTCGTAAAAGGTTGAGAGATTTATCGCAACCAGCTTTTGGCTTCGGATTAATTAATTTTCCAAATCTCGCAATTTGTGTGCACAGATTTATTTAATCAGGCGTTCCATCGAACCCACAATAACGAGCTCATGTTTAAAACATCTTACTATTAACGCGAATGACTTGACCAAACGACCTTTGAATAAAGGTGATAACTCTCCTGCTGACTCAAAGGTATCCGAGGCTCTCCAATCCGTTATGAGAAACGGCGATGGAAACGAGAAAAAAAAAGAAAAAAAAGGAGAGAAGAGCGACCGCTGCTCTCGAGAGCTGGTATCGAGTTGGAAATCACAGCGATTTCTTAACTCCAAAAGAGTCGAGCGCTCCGGTTAGATACGTGATCGATGTACACACGCGACGTTTATCGATTTCTACGCGAGATCGCGTGGAAAGGACGTGCATCGGTCGATCGAAACTTCGTTGTTCACGAGCGAGCGAGCACACGTCCAGTAAGGCGCGCACGAACTCACTGTAAATGAAAAAAAAAGAAAAGAGGAAAGATTTGCGGCCGCTACGTGACACGACGAGTCTTCCAGTCGACAATCCTTTCCGCTCGAGTTTCTGTTTGCCCGACGTATGTATACGTGTCTCGTATCTACCTGGTGTTTAACCCTTTCGCTCCCGGTGTCCCCGATCGTGGGCACACTTTTTCTTCATTTGCAAATACGCAAACGAAGTTTTAGAGACGCTCGAAGTACCGTTGTTGCGGTTCGTGGACGCGTTCCGAGTCCACGATTTGAATCACCTAGCATCATTGGCGATTTTTGGATGGAATAATGTTCATTTTTACCAATGTAGATTAATTTTAATTTACCCTTTATCCTTTTCTAGTTTTAAAAATTAGAAAAAGATAAAATATAAATTAAACTGAGGTCAAAGTTAATTTACATTGGTGGAAATGGACATAAGAAGATGAATCATGAGGGATGATTTCTTGGTTACAGAACTGC
Source organism: Solenopsis fugax (assembly GCA_003595255.1). Classification (NCBI taxonomy): domain Eukaryota; kingdom Metazoa; phylum Arthropoda; class Insecta; order Hymenoptera; family Formicidae; genus Solenopsis; species Solenopsis fugax. The sequence goes on from QKQZ01047383.1 coordinate 22,307, forward strand.
CGATAAACTTTTATTTTTTATTTAATCACATTAATGTCATACAAAAACGTACTTCCGATTTATATAAATAATCTATCGAGCTCTCTCAATATTATGATCGTTTCCAAAACTTGGTGGAACATGTTTAAATAGTATTTTTCTTTCACAATTGGACTCAGGCGTATCGTGAAGAAATTACTTTGGAGATCGCTATCGTGTACGCGCGGGAGTCGCGTGAAGGCCGACGTCGAGCGAGAGAACTCGCGTACCGGTAACGAGCCGACAAGAGGACTCTCGGCCGAAGAAATATTTGGAGGCTCGCGTCAGAGAGTACCGTTAGCTTAGGGCGCCCGCCGATCGGCGATTTTTCGCGGATTTCGTCTCGTCGCCGCGTCGGCGAGACCGGGCCGCCGAGTCGCAAATTTCGCGCCCAGGTCACGACTGTATGAATGCCGACTGGCCGGCAAGCACAGATATATATGCTCGTTCGCATCGCTCGTTTTCTTGTTGGCCGAAAGGAGTCCGTGCACGTAACTACTCCTCTCTCGTTAATTAGTCGCCGCTTGCTTGTCCTCGCGTACCCTATTACCAACGTGAGCGGACGGTCAATTATTTCGTCATCGCCGTTGTCATCGATCAAACTTCGAACTGTTCGTCGACCTTCTGAAATCTTCCGAAGGAAACGCGTCATTAAGATAAAACAGTTTTTTTTTTACACATTAATTCTTATAATTTTAAATAATAGAAAAATGTTCGACATAATGTCTGCACAATATTCACATGTAACTTGCTATATACCAAACTAGTATTTTCACATTTTCGCGAAAGTATAGCGTAAGTGCCACATGCGGAAGTAAACTTATTTATTTTAGCTTGTAGCGTTCTGACTGAATTGAATTAACATAATCCCGTAATTGAAACGTATACGCGCAATACGGTATTTGTATGAAGAATTACAGTACAGATGAAGAATTTTTTTTTTTTCTATAGGAAAATATAGTATATCGAACAAGAAGAAATGAGATTATACGCGCGCGCGCGCGCGATCTTGGCGGTGTTTTTCTGCGGTTTCCGCTCCAGATACAGGCAACCAGGCCGTATAACTCGCCTGTATCGATTATGGCAGGACGGGCTTTTGCACTCATGCCTCTCGTTATGTGCGTGCTCTCTCGCGGCTGCCCACATTTATGATCGTACGTATGAGTTTCAGGAATCCTATTTTGATATCACCATTTGACCCGAAGAGAAACGGTTCCCGAAAAAACCGGTGTTGTCAGAAGATTTCAGTGAATTTTGAAAAAAATGTTTTTAATCGTAATTTAGTTAAATTAAGAGTAGCCAAATATCTTAATATTCAGCAATACAAGGAAAAAGAAATTATTCAATGATGTCATCCAGGAATATTGATTACAGTAAAATGAGACAATTTATTAACTATTCAGAGACATGTGCTATTAATCAATAATATATTGTTCAAAAAAAAAAAAAAGAAAAAAAGAGTTCTAAAGTAATTTATTAAAACTTTGAAGAAATATTTTATTGACTAAAGCTTTCTATATGTGTACATTTTATTAATATAATTAAATGTATAAATGAGATGCACTACAATTACATTTTATTTAAAAGAATTTTTCGCACATAGGTATAAGAAAATCTTTTCTCTTAGGAAATTATTCTGTGTTGTTTACATTTATTTTTTCTCTACACATGTCATCAATTATTTCGTACCCGAGCAACTGCATGTTACCTTTACGACTTAGTTAATCATTTGTCTCTTCATTACACGAGGAACTCGAATCATGCACGCCCACGGCAATTCTCGAAATCGCGAGAGGAAGTCTGACTTGAAATATTCTCGACAGAGTCGTGTTAATTTCCGGAGCGACGACAAGCTTCTCGAGCCTCAAGGGTTTTCGTATTACGGACGTAATAATCTGCAGAAAAACCTTATAGTTGCTAACATCTCTCCCTCCCTCCCTTCCCCCTCGCACTCTCTCTTTTTTCGCCACGCGATCGGTAACGTGAGATTCTACGGAAATCTTGATACACCTACGTTCACGTGTAACACGTATTTCGTTGCGTGTTATTTACATAATGCATGGTTACATGCGAATCTTATACATACATCAGTCGTGTATATTACGTGTTTCCCTCGCACGAGAACAATTCGTGCCGAATTTGCAGATATTCTAATAAGTTGTTAAATAATAATATCGATTCCTGTTGCAAACTAAGAGCTTCTCTGTCATACAGTTATGATTCTTAATGGAAATTTTTATGATAGCCATACACTGATTTATTGTAAAAATTTGATATTACTGTAATTAAGACACTGGATCTTTTGCACCTGCTTACATAGATCTGGTGTATGTTTTTACTATTAGAATCTCGTCTCTTAATCCAATGGAAAACTATTTGATTATAAAGTGTTCATAAGAATATGGCGCAGATGATGATATTATCATAACAGGAATCATATATTTCAATAATAATTTACGATCGTTTATTACACTTGCTGATTTTAAGAGACAACGATGTTTTTATCGGTCATTCCTCGCATCGGTTTCGCGATACATATGTATCAAAGATATGGCCACTCTGTCTACGTTGCTGTAAAAATCCGGATCAATTAATATCATTGCTGAGATATCACGTATTTACAACATCGCATTTGTCTTCTTGTCAAGATAGATTCAAGGATATCCATGCAATATCCGTATTAATATTCAAGCGAAAGGTTGCTTTATGCGCGGTCGTCTCTCTAGTGAAATCGCTATATCTTATCGAGCAATATAGGCTGTCATACGTTACATCCTATTACGATTTAGAAACATGACTGGAACTTTATTAAACAAGTCTTTGATAGAGTTTAATTCTTTATAGTAGAAGATAATTTTCACAAATAGACAATATTTAGTACTTCTTATTTATTTCACAATTATTGGCGGATACAACCATCAACTTTCGTCATTCGTAGCACTTAATAAAAATGTAAAAAATATAATTTGCATCAATTAATTCTCAAATCTTTTTTATATTTAACACATATCGTCCTGCTTTCTTAGTACTCTTAGTACTCTGGCGGACCGTTTCGTGAACGTAGAATTTTTTTAAAGCCCACCTCTTTTCTCCCCTTGCGTCTCTTGCGAGAAATGTAATTATATTTATTCCTGATTTTCCGGATGCGCGACCTTTCCGCTCACACGCACTTTGCGTCGTTCACGCTCCCGCACTCGCGGAACCACCCCTTCCCACACAACCGACACGCACCCCCACACAGGCATACACCTGTTGCGCTTCCGACAGTAGTGCGCGTGTTCTCCCGCCTTTTTTCTTTCCTTTTTCCTTCCGTCTACACGCTTACGTTCGCGATGCCCTGAAACACGCATTGCATGCGCGCATAATTGGTACTTTTATCACCTCGCGCTGTGATATACTTCTCATTATTACAATTACGTTTAGAATTAATTCTCCTGACGAACAAACGAAATAATGACTGTTTTTTTCTTACAAGGTTTTTTTCTTACATGCACTATGTAGAACATGTATTTTGAGAAAAACTTTTTCATAAATGAGTAAATAAAAAATTATTTACGATAATATGCAATAGATTCAAAAACTCTTACATCCATTGTAGCCTCTTACTGATTATGTTACCACAAAATACTAGCGAAATTATTTATCGCAGCAAATAACTCCATTTGAAATAATTGATTGTGCATACGTCTGTGCATACATTTCCGTACGCAGGTATAAAGTGAGACGGATAATTTTCAATGGAGATAAAACCAACAAATCAGAGAGATGAATAATTCTATACACGAACGTATCGTCGTCGATGCTATCGGGTCGCAGTAACGTCGTTTAATATTAAACACGAATTATTTCGCGTTCCTGCCACTTCTCGTGGAAGCGTGACTAATGCGCCGGCTTCGTCACGAAGAATATCTTGCTTCATGAATAAAGACCTTCCACTTCCGGTGCGTTAAATGCCTCATGGTGCAAAATAAGCAACAAAGGGTGAATGACAGACGGACGGACGGTCGCGAGTGAAACGAGACGCAGGGGGGGAGGGTAGGATTACGCATAGTAAGGACACGCGATGCAGTAATTTATATCCAGTGTTTCGCGCGGATAGAGAGAGAGAGAGAGAAAGAGAGAAAAAATTCATATTCTTTTTCGATTTATATATGTCTGCGTTATAATAACGTGTAATTGTTTCTCAAAACACATGCAGAGCACCGTTCACGATCTTCAGAACTATTTCGGCAAAACTGTACAAAAAGGAAAATTCTTGGAAATTTATTGTGAGTTTTTGTAGTGTCATTCTTGTAGAAGTGGATTATTACAATGAGAAGTTTAGTTGAGATATTTTGAAATCGATATTCCGAGAATGTAACATGATATATAAAAATTACGTATTTTATATCACATGGAAAATTTAAACACAAAAATTCGAACACTTGCGTTGATAAGTAATGATGAGTCATTTCTCACAATAATTTAAAATACATTATGTTTTTATTCCAATTAAAATTTATTAATTTATCGCTAATTAAAGCTTTTCGAAGTATTCTTTTAAATAATCAAGTTTTAACTGTTGTAATACTAAAATATTTATTAAGAATCTACTCAGACTGATAAGATTGAGAATCAAATTACAAAATGGATGTAGCAAAATGGAAGACATGAATACGGGCTTTAAAGATAGCTGTATTCGCACAAAACGTCTGTATTCCCCTATCCGTCGTATTACACCGGTCCTTACGCACTCTCGACCGCGTGTCTGTCTTTCTCTCCCCTTCTCTCTTCCTTTCGCTCTCTCTCTTTCTTTCTCTCCTTTCTCGTTTCTTCGAGTCTGCGACACCGTTATGCGCTATGTGATCCCATCCCGCCCAGTTGTCCGACGGTTGCGCAGGTGTGCGACACAACGCGACACGCACGCATAATTGTGGCATCATAATGTATAGCACGGATCGCTATACATTATGATCAATAGTTAATAATCCCCCATTCCCCCATAAACCTTTCCATTGAATTTTGATAGAATTGACCTTCAATAAAAGATTTAACACAGCAAAAGGAAAGAGATTTTATGAGGAAAGTCACGCGCATAAACGCATTAAAATATTTTAGTAACATGTTAAAATTTTAATGAGAGAAATTACGATTTCAGTTTTTAATTTTTTTATCATTTCGTAATGTATTTTCGGGCTTTGAATATGATTGATATTTTTTTTTTTTAATGCCATTTCTCTTGCTCTGTATAGGTTACATTGTCTGCATCAGGCATACAACAATCGATTAATTTTATCCAATAACGTTTTCATGAATATGTAAGCATTATTATTAGTGAATAATGAAGATGTACGAAAAAGAAATTTTTTTCTTTTAATATAAAAAAATTAGTGGTTCATATTATAATTTGTTTTTAAACAGAACTGGATTTAATAATAGAAAAGAAATTTAAAAAAATTGAAATATTTAGTCTTAAAATAAATTTACTTAAATATAAAAATGATTTGTACATACACTGAGAGAAAAAATTACTACATTTTAATAAATATTTGTTTGAATACTTGCAAAGAAATAATTTGTTAAATGTAAATAAATATCTGTTTAGTACAAGAAACACTAATTTAATTTAACTATCTCTTTTTTTTAATTGAATAAATATTTATGTACCATAAGTAAATATTTCATTGCAAGTATTCAAATAAATTTTTTTCTCAGTGTAGATAAACAAAAGTGAATTTGTATTCTTTAAGCTAGTTGCGATTATAAACTTACGTATCTCGAGATTCAGAAGTTATATATGCACGATGCTGATCCTATTCCTTTCCTCTTCGTCTTTGTCACCCACGCATGCACGCGATGCATCAAGCCCGAAGTCGATCGACGATCTATCGAGAGCGTTCAGGGTGGCATAGCCAAGGCGTTTCTCAACAGTAGAGTTTCTCATTGTGGTAGACCGGAAGGTGCTCGTAGATCGCGAACAAGACAAATCCGACCTATCGAGAAATTGAATATTGAAATATATTCACACACACATACACATAAGACAGAACATGCGCGCGTATCTAAATTATCATTTATTACTCAATTACACGTTACGCGATATGAGGCGCGACTTCCGTTGTATATTTCACTCGGTCGTAACATTGATAGATCATTGATTGAGATCGCTCCACCTACGACATACACCCATGATATTTTATGAATCCAAGCTACACAAGAATATTTCTCTTTGTGCATGCGTGTGCAAAGTTTCATCTTTATGAAAGGAAGTATGTATTATAAGATATTTCTTGTGAAAGAACGCAGAAAGATATTTCTGATTTCTTTTTGTTGATCTGATTTGTATGATACAGCGATACAACTAACCTGCCATCTCACGCAACTAGTCAAGTGATCACAGCGAATTCCTAAAGAGCTGATATGTTTCTCATAGCAGAGTGCGACTTAATGGAGTCGATCGAACGTGAACGTTTAATCATGCCTCTGCCCGGTAGCAGCAGTCGCCGAATGGAAACGCGACTAGATTTTTTACCGTGCGAAGCGATATATTTCGCAAGTCCACTTACCCGACCTTATCAGATACTGAATACCCGTCCTAGGTGCCTGTATGTAAATCGATCCGTCATCGATCTCGCGCGAGCACGCCGAGAGCGCTCCGCCGTGAGAGTCAGAGTACACCGCGGCCGGTTGCCTCATAGAGACAACATGCACACATGATCTACCTACGCGCCCTATAGCGGAGGATTTATGGGTACAACAACATGGGCTAAGAGGGCGAGAGCAGAGAGAAGCGAGTGAGGCCAGCAGAGAGGAGAAAGAGAGAGAGAGAGAGGCGTAAGCTCTCGACGTAACTAGCTGTGACGTGCGAATAGCTTACGATTGTGGCTCTTTATGAAACCCATGCGCTTTCCGGTCCTCGCCGCCCGCCGCGGAGATCGCTGAAAGATCGATGAATCGCAATTACAACGCTACAAATTATCCGACGCGTCGTGCTATTGCGATCGCGCGTTGAATATACGTTCCTGCCCCTATCGCGAGCGAGCGAGCGAGCGAAGACGTTGGTCTCCGAGGTTCGCGCTCCTCTCTCTCTCTCT
>QKQZ01047383.1:29450-47327 GCA_003595255.1 Solenopsis fugax
TCTCTCTCTACCTCTACCTCTTCAGGATTGTCGAACAGGACGAGCCGGTACTACACGTCCTATCCTCGACATCAGATCGCGATAAATCCCTTCTGCCGCCCTGCACTTCACAATGTCTCTCGTTCTCACTCACTCACTCACTCACTCACTCACTCACTCACTCACACTCTCTCTCTCTCTCGCTCCCTCCGTCTATTTCCAGTTTTCTCGCGCTATATCCGTCCTCGCGCCATTCAGGATAAGACTTTTTCTTTGCCTGTCCTGCCCGCCGGTTCTCTGAATGACCGTGCCTCTCCTTTGGTCGAGTGCACCGGACTCTGTGTATAGCGGGGCGAACAACGCAACGCACACACGCAGACACGTACGATCGCGATCCACGTTGGCAAAAGCGTAGCGCTGCAGTTGCGAGTATGTGTGTATGAATGTTTGCGTGCGTGCGTATACAAGTTTGCGCATATGTGGAGAAACCTCGGCTCGGTAACCTTGGCTCTCGACGGGCCTTCCACTGTCGTCGAACCTCCTCACCTGGTCCCACGACCTACACCCATTGCCGATCTTGCCATCCGTGACTGAACTGTAACGACCTGAGCGAGCGACGAAGAGGCGACACAGGTCCCCCGACACTCCCCCCTTCCTCATTTTCTCTGAAGACTCATCAAATCGAGACGTTTGCCGATATTATCGCAGACTCGGAGAAACTTTTGAAATCTCTCGTAATGGGCAAAATGATAAAATAAAAATCATTTAATTAATTTAATTAATCATTTCATTCTAAACTCTGCTTGAGATCTCGATATTATACGCTTTGTTAAGTAGTATTATTTTTCCTGAGGAATAATGTATTATTAAGTACTCGTAAATTTCAACATGTAACTATTCTAACTCTGATTGTAGGATGGGAATTGAAGGTCAGTGGTGACAAGTGAAAAACAAGTTTTATCTGCTCAAGACACTATGTTTATTGTATGATCACTCACAATGTTCTGCTGCTGCTGCTGCTGCTTCTGCCTTGTCGTCTTTTATATTTTTCACGTATACACTTACATCACATTTGCATTTTTTTTCACACGCTTTTGAAAACAATCTGAGTCGCGCTTCTTTAGACGTCGCCATCAAACGACGTCGTACGCTGCTGATTCCGTCGTCTCTATCAAGCGACGCCGGTTTTTCTGTTGAGCTTCGCATCTCTTTTATCTTTTCTCTTCTCATTCTCTTTCTCTAACTAATAATTTACTCGGATATCCTATATGATTGAATTATTTAATTATGTCGTAACATACTATATATGCTAATTATACAAAACATATAACATGTTTATCCTACATCAATGCCGATGATTGCGCACGTTATATCACATTTAAACGTAACGTATTGGCATCTGCCTGCTCATTGAACTTTTCAAATCGTTCCTACTCGTGCGGCATGAATCAGTGAATCATGCGATACTTCTCTTGCTCAGTCACATACTTGCACAGTCACATGCGATCGGTTCTTGAATTACCACGGCTTTGTTCGCGCTAGCGTGGCTCGTGATTTCCTTGCTGCAGCTGCATCAGTTAGGCATCTTAAAAAGTGGCGCTTTAGAGACCAATCGAGTCTTCGTGGCTAAACGACTTAAAAATTAATTTCCATGCAATTTCATTCAACTTGGATTCAGATATTTAACTCGTATTTATGTTGTCGTAAAGTTGAGAGTTTATCGAAATTATATAGCGCTTTTAATCTCGGAAATAATCGCTAACGAACTATGCTCTCGATCGAGCTTTCGTATAAGCTATCGCAAGCACTATGTTTAAGCCATTATCATTCTACGTCACGCTGCGAATTGATTCGCAAGACAGAGTCAAGTTTAGAGACGGTCGCACGCTAAATCGCGTCGATTTGCGTGCGAGCGGATTTAACTCCAAGATACGCTAACGATACACCTGATCTTGCTTACGGCGAATCGACTAGCGAAAATCGAGATCGCGAGGCTCTGGAATCCCGCGGCATTTCGCAAAGACCAGTGTATCGGGAACAGGTCCTCGCCAGTCTCTTCCCCCCCTCCCCCGCGTGTTTCCTTCTCTTCGTCTCTCTCTCTCTCTCTCCGTCTTTCATTTCCTTATCCTCTTCTCCCTCGTTCTCGCTCCGTCTTACTCTCGTCACAGGGCGGAGGAAGCGCGTGTGTCCACAGGCATGCATTTAGCTCGTACACATACGCACACGTGCGCGTCGCGTAACGCACAGGACGGCCTTCGCTGCGAATAATTATGTACAAGATTTTTCAGTCGCTAGTTCGTCCGCCATCTCCTCCCTCCTCTCTTTCTCTCTCTTTCTTCCTCTTACTTTCTTTCTTTTGCTACTGCTTCTTCTCGTGTCTCGCTTCGATCTCAACGAACTGGTCTCGCAAGCTTCGGAGAGGAGAGGAGTCTCGCTCGCTCGCTCGCTCGCTCGCTCGCTCGCACGCTCGTCATCGCGCGTGAGAGTTCGTTCCCCGCGTGTGCGCGCGTGCACGCGGCGAGAACGATCGGTACGCAACATACGCGCAGCGGACTGCTGTCGGACTGGTTCGGAACAGGAACGAACAGGCGGTTCTTCGCGACGCAGTCGTAACGAGACGCTCTCGGGGATGCATGGATATTACGCGCGCGAGTCCTGTTCTATAAGCGCATATTTAAATAAATCTCTTGTTACTTATCAGAGTTCTTTCTCTCTTCCGGTATCGATCCTGAACTCACAAGTTCAGCGGCTCGACACGTACCGGAAGTCAAGAAGGAATTCTAACTCAAGACTGAAAAAATTGTGACCGATCTATTATGTGCTCGCGAAGTGGAAAAAATTTCTAAGGAATTTTATTTTACATAGATTTTACTTTACATTTTATTTCTACGTGTATGTTATTTATCAACATTCTATGTATTTTATTTATTATGATTAGTTTTGGCAAGATTAACACAAATGAGAGCTGCGTTTAGCGTTGTGGATGTAATATTAAATAGAATCATGGACTAGGATGTTTTAATTGTCATGTACACACACGTAAAGTCAATATTTTCTGAAACTTAATCACATAATTCTTTCGTAGAAAAATGTTAAAATCGAAGATCATCATTGCTTTTTTTAGCGCTAAGTGATGACGTACAACAGTACGGAGAGTAATTTATCGTTATGAAACATGAGGAAAGAAAAGATATTTGTATGTGGCGGTACGACGGTCATTTTTTATATAACTCCTCGCTATTTTTTCTTTTTCTTCAACAAGATCTCTTCACTTAAAAAATCCTCGCATTAATAAATACCACATGGTTGTATTTTCGTTAATGAATCGATCGTATTGTATCGAACGATTTTTCATCGACAATTCTTTCTTTCATTGACAATTTCACGATTATACAGTTGACAACAAGCTCGTCGCTGTTGACAAATCGATGGACACATCATGAAAGAATTTTTTTTCTCTTTCTCTTGTTCTCTCTTTGCTATCGTTGGTGCAACGAGAACGGCCAGAAAAACAAGAAATTAATATGCCGTTTATGCACTCGCGCAAAAAATTATCCCGTAATTCCGCGACCGTTCATTCTCGCGATTTTCCTCGATCTTTCGATCTTTGCCAATAATTCGCCAATGTCGCGCCCGTCATTCCGCCAACTGGTTTCGATTGAATACTCACTGTGTTGGCTCTTCTAACGATTAACGGAGAGCATCCCCCTCATCGCGCGATTCATGCCCTGCCCTTTCTCTGGGTCTCAATCCCTACTTCTTTACTCGCGATATAAATATTGCATGATGGAGTAAAATAATTCTGCCGTAGCATTCCCGACTGCTTCTCCCGTCTCTGTCTCTCTCTTTCTTCCTCTCCCGCGAACTTTATCTCGGTCGTTGTGAGAGCGCGGCGGATAATTGGACGAGATGCAGTAGGACGGAATGCAGGTGCATTTGTCTACGGTACCAACGTGAGTGTTTCTCTCTTTCTCCCCCTCTCTTTCTGTTTCTCTCTTTCTATCTATCCGTCTCTCACTATCTTTCTCTTTCTGTCTTCTCTGCTCTCTTTCTCCGGTTCGACCGATGCGCAAATTAAGGGTGATTCCGGTCGAGCGGAATCGCCATTTCGCATGAAACGACCGCGGTTGCTTCTTTTTCATTCTCTTTTTCCTCTTTTTCTTCTTTCCACGCCTAGCTAGCCCCCGGAACCGTCGCTGTCGTAAACGGGATCGGTAACGAAGTTTTATTAAAATGCGCTGTAATTGCGCGCCATAAATATCCACTTCACCTTGCAGAAGATCCGCTTTGCAACTACGATTTTCTATCGATTCTCTACGTGCGTTATTGCGGCACCGCTTCTTATCGCGCGAGGAATTTTTGCAAAACATTCGATAAGTGAAGTCGAGCTTCCCTCTCGAGAGAATTTTTCTTTTGGTTTACAAAAACGTGCGTGCGTACGCACGTACTTTGCAACGTGGCAAAAGAAATTCTGCATAATCCGTAGGAATCCGTACGACGTGATTAACGACTGAGGATTACCCTGCTCCACATTACGCGCAATGAAAATATATCTCGCGTGCAGAGATAGATCGATCGTTTCCTGTGCGTTGTCGACATATTTCATCGACACACCATAGTCGTGTTGTAATTTATGGTGGTCTCTGTAGTAATACTCGAAACATTCAAAAGTACAGGGTATCATTATCGCGTGAGGCGATAAGAGGAGCGTAGAATTTATTTCGAACATTTCGCGTTATTTCGCAATAATTAATATTTTTAAAACTTTGAGATATTGACGTGCCCTTTTAAGTATTCGTAGATAAGAATATAGTCGAAGTACACACAGATTACATTAATGCCTTCGTGAAAATTATCATCATTCAAAAAAAAGCAGATGATTACTTGTTTGATGGGGGAGCATTAAATTTAATTATTGTAATAATTTAATTCCATATAAATTTATCCAACTTGAAATTATAACAATACTTCTTCAGCATACAAGTTTATAAATATTCTGCGTTATTAGGTATTTCGACTTTACTATAACTTACAATAATTGTTATTTACAGCATTGCAAGTTCAGAAAAATATTTCAACGTTTTCCGATTGACGATATTTTCTAAGTATTCCAGCGTGACTGTTCGATGGATTTTAGTCTGGGCTTGCTGTAGGCAAGGTTGCATTTTCAACGCTGGCAGGTGTGCCGACAGATGCGCTCTTTTCGGTATCCTCCGTAACAAAAGAATTTTGATTCTCTGAAAGCTCCGTCTGCCGTTTATTTAAAAATGCACAGCTTCAACTTGGTTGTATTAATTAACAAAACTGTCACGACTATTTTTATGATTTCTCGAAATACTGGGAATGCAACTTTTTACATTTCGCTATTCGATACAATTTTCACGAATTATGTTTACTTAAAAATGATACGATTGCAATAATAATACAATATATGTGTCGAATTAATTTTTATAAAGCTTGTTTTGTAAGTATATTTTGTGTTCTAAAAGAAAAAAAGGGTTTTTTTAAATATTTTTGCAGCGAATCAAATTTAATTTAATCGGATTTTAAGAATTGAAATTTTTTGCAGTAATTACAGGATAATTGTATTTATATTAGAGAATTATTTAAATTAGGGACAATTGTTTTACGTTGAATTTTTTATTATGCACTATCGCTTTTTTCGGTTTTCGACTTTCATCTCACCTTCTCGAAGACGAATTTTTGAGCGAGTCCATTATGTAGGACTTTATTTTTCTTCGCCCCGTATTAACGAAAGGGTATATTGCCCGACTAACTACTTTTCCCCCTTCATTCTATCTCCTAATTCCAACGTCCGTGACTCGTTCTTCTCGAGGGGTTTCCCTTCAAGCATCTCTCTTCGGCATCGCCGATGTTTACCTTTTCCTTTTGCCACTCTCGTTGTGCGAATCCCGTCTGCATTTCTCAATGCTGACCAAGTCCCATGGCACGCGATCCCTTCGGCCAGGAAGCGACGAAGCATCTCTGCTCTTCGATGTGCGTGCATCTGCCCGCGCCCGCTCTCTCTTTTTCTCTTAGGTGTATCGATGAATGTGTACAAGCTCGTTTCCTGTTTCAAATTCTTCTTTTGTCAGATCCTCTTTATCTTTAATGACCCTTGCTTTCTTGCGATTGATATTGGTGTCTCGTAACACTGTGGCAATGATATTAGTTTATAAATTACAAGGAATATACGAATACCAAACATTTTATATACATAATATATTTTCTTTGAGATGATAATTTTGGAAAGTTAAAGTCAGATTAATGTTAAGGCTGACGGTCATTAAATTTTAGACTGCTGAAGATAGCATTCGGCGATTTACAAATCTTTATCAAATACTTTTAGTTAATATATGGAATTTTTTAGATTCCTTCGAATTTTATGACCACTGGTCTAGACGGATAGATAAAGCTCGACGTGGGTAGTTCTGCGTAGTTATGGGAGAGACGAGAATTCAACAGCACCATATGCTGACGGCAGATATTATGGGCGATTAGCGTTGGTCACGTCTTCTCACGTGCGCAAACATGGAGATTTGTTTTCGGTCGGTCGATCGTGAAGCCTGGAAAAACATCTTTACGTGTTTCCCTTCGGTGCCAGCCAAATCAAACAGCATAAATCAAAGAATACGTCGAGCGTTTATCCTCGAAATGGCAAAGCCATCGACAGCGCAGGCGGACCGAAAGTATTTTCAGTTCCAAGCAAGTTTTGCAAATTCCTTGAGCGTAGCGTGCGTGAAAATTGCATTGGTGTTCTTTTCGAACAATAATCGAATGTAAAGTTTGCGCGAAACACGCATAATTAAAGAGAAAGGTCAAAATTACTTGACTAATGTCAAACTTTAGAAAAGTGAGTACTTAAAATATTCTGAAATATAGTACAGAGGAGAAACTTAAATTTCTCGTTCCTGAAATTCCGTGTAGAATTTTTGTTTTAAATAGGAATGTGTATAAGTTGCTTAAATAATTTCAAGTATCCAGTGTTACAATAAACTAACTTATCGTTATCTTTTCTGTTTCAGGTAAGCATTCTTTCTTACAACCTGATACAAACTGGTTTGCGTCGTCTGTAAGTACAATTCAATTTATCAGCGAATTAAAATAATTGACTCGTACAATAGATTTTAAAACAAGTAATTATATATTATCTTCAGAACAGATTCATACGGGAAGATTTTTAGATAAGAAAATATTAATGTATATTAGAGTACATAAATACTATAGCAAATATATATGAATTTTTCTTCTCTTAATTATTTCGTAGCGTATAATTATGAAAAATTTTTATTTTATTTATTTATAAATACTTTTAAAAATACTTTTTTATTCTTATACTTTTATAGTATCTTGTTCGATGTCTAGTTAACATCGGAAACAAAATGTCAATGTAAAAATATTTTTAATTCTATGTACAAACTTGTATATGCAGATCTATATAATACGAGTATATTAATGCTCCCTGAAGATGCAGAAATCTTCAGGTTAATATAGGAGTTTCATGTTCTTCATTTCCTCTTTCTTTTTACATTACAATGTAAATATAATGCGCGGGATTACAACTGAATGAACGGCAGTAGATCCTCGACCTGGAGAAGGATCGTCCGCGGGTAAAGGATTACTTTGCGGCACGTAATCTCTTCTTAATGGCGACCGCGCTTGATCGTCCCTCTTCAAGTCCGTGATTACGGCACCGTCTTTCTGCTCTTATGCGGAGGACATTACGGTCCCATTCACTGGGAGACAGGCCGACTTCCTCCTTAATAACGCGGCTTTGATGAATTCGAGGTGGCATCGTGTCTGCGATATATCGAAGCGGGCCTAATATACCGTACCGCGATAAGAAAAGGGTTTTGGTAGGACAGATCGAATTACCGAAGATTCGTTCTACTCGACCCGGGAAGACCGTTCCTTCTCCCCTTCCCCCCGTTGGATTTCGAACATTCGCCGCGCGTGACGAAGCCTCGCACGATGAATAGGCGAGATCACAAGCGTTTACGGATGGAGTATCGGCGTAACATGATCGGAGATTCATCGTAGTTAATAGAGAAATTATACAAGACAGGTAAAAGTAAAATTTAGATCTCATCAGAGTTTATTTATTGTAATATTAATAAAATGCACATCACGAAAGAACAAATAATCAAACGTGCGCGAAGGAATGGAAGGATGGAACAAACATTTTTTCAATTTCATTAATTTCCACATATAAAGGCGTAAGTAAAAGAGAAGTAGTAGAACTTAGAAAATAGTATTGGGCAATATAATATTATTTTGAAAGATAGCCTCATACACGTACACATCAACTATATTATAATATCATCCGTACGTGGAAGAAAAATTTGTCTGCAGCTCTTGCCAGCCATCGCGCATCATTTGCTTCTACACGCAAATTACAGACGTACGTCTTCGTGCAAGATTGCGATAAACGCTTAGAAATCGTCGCGGTTTTATTCGGTCGTGGTCGTTCCGTCATCGTCGTGACTATCGGGTCGGAGGTCGAGTCAGTATTGAAGGTCGGTTGCGGCAAGTTGTTAAGGAGGAACGGAACGGAACGGAACGGAAAGGAGCGGAGCGGAGCGGAGCGGAGCAGTATAGATCCGAGGAATGTGTGCCAGCAGTTAGGTCAGCCTCGGGGATGCCTGATTGGCTGGGTCAAGGTCACTACCTGCCTACCTGCCCGCTTGAGAGACGCCGTCGTATCTCTTCCTACGTACGTGCACTCACGTGCACCGCATCACGGCACATGCCTCATGCCTCCTCGCGCACGTGGAAATGCGATTGTGACGGGAGACGGGAGCTCGGGGAGAAAGAGAGAGCGAACTGGCGAAATCGCGAGTCGACCAGGTTTCTTTCGGAACCTGAAATCGCGCCTCCTCCTTACGTGACTCGCGCGACGTGAATTTCAGTCTACGCGATCAGTAATATCTGCAGTTTTAGACCCCAGTCGATCCAGAGACACGATCCCGGAGGCCTGAACCCGAGTTTAGGATAAATATACGTTGCGAGTTGTTGGATAATGCGCGGCGTAGCTCTCCTCGCGATGTTGCCTAGCAGGTCTAACGACCGTCGCTCGTTTGTGCATTAGTCACATAAGAACATCGAGCGGCGGCGCGGCGGCGGATGCAGATTTTGTAGAGCGTAGCTTTTGCCGAGACCGGTCTTGTGTTGTCCGTCGCTCGTCAAGAACTCCTGTCGAGCAAGTGCGCGGTCATGTCATTTTTATGTTAAAGCCTTAAGCATTATTATATTATTATTTCCTCATTAATCTTTTATGCGTTCAAAGTTAAAAGTTCTTCTGAATATGTGTACGTAAATTGAAAAATGTAGGGAAACATCTTTAGAATCTTGCATGTCTCCCAACTTTCTAACGTTTAAATTCTTGCAGACATTAATTTGCAAATTTGGAGTTCTATTTTTTGGCTGCGTACAGATTCTTGATTTTTAGATTTTTTTAAGATATATTTACCTTTTTTTTTTTAAATCGCCCTTCGTGGTTTTTTAATCATCGCGCGACGACATTCCATGGATTAGAAACCGGAGTCTGACGCGCGCCGTTTGACGCACATTAATTAACCAATTAGCGACAGTCACGGTACCTCGTTTTCTTGCATTGCGGACAACGGAGCGGCGCCGGTTTCACAATCTGCGCGCGATCTAATAAGTACAGTTAGAAGCTTGACAAGTCTCTGACAAACGACGGCTACATGTCATAATTTTGCTCGTGACGAATAAGTACACGTGGAGTGAACACCGTTCGTTCTTCCGCGATTCTCGCTATTAATTCCGCTGTTATCTGCCGTCTTAACGGCAAATAGATAAAAGCGACATTTATCTGGTACAGGTTTACGAATCTGTATGAAAACTAATGAAACTTGAATCTTCTCAAGTTTAATAATTTTATAATTTTATGATAATATTTTATTATTTTATAATCATAATTTCAATTACGATTTTCTTTAGAAATACTTGTTAATATTTTTGCAACTTCAACGTTAAGTAAAAAAGAAGCTTCGTGTGTTATTCAATTTTTTTTCATGCTTCGATTAGTTCTGTATTTTGAAAATCGATTAATTTCGACCAGCGAGAAGCCGTCCGTATTGCGATCATTCATTGTGTCAGATCGCATATTTACGTCGCAATATATAGCGATATCGGTACCATCGTGCGCATACCGACGCTGCGTACGCGTACCTCACGTATTCCCAGAATGCGTGACGCAGAGGTTGCGCCCTACCGTTACTCGCGCGATAAACTAAGGTGCACATATTGCCATCGTCGAGATTATGTTCTTGCATAGCGCACCGCGTACGTGGCGATCGCCCGTCCGTCGACCGTGTCGAATTCCGTATGCACGATGCGGGAGGAAGAGAGAGAACGCGTCGTTTACGCGAATCCGAGCTGTAGCTGTTTTTGTTATATCACCGTTAATGAGCGGTCCTGCGATACGGCAAGCGTAAAAGGTACTTTCGTTTCTACCGATGTACTTCTTTCGTCACACATACAGTCGATCCTGTCGGAATTATTAATTTCCTTGAGTACACATCAGGAATTCGCTTGCTGTCACGTTTCGGGACGTCTTACGTGCTGACGCATTATGTTTGAAAGACGAAATGTCTGAAAGTCTGAAAGATTCTCTCCGAGAGCAGGTTTCTCTTTGACCCTTCTCGTGCCAAAAAAAGTTTGTCTAGTGCAAAAAATTGACAGGTAAAATACCTGAAGATTTTGCAAGGTTATCTTGTGCAAAAATTAACTATCAGCATGATCAGCGCTTTAGAACTCTGAATATTAACTTTTATTGTACTTGATAAAATTGTGAACAAAATTCGAATTTTGTAAATGTCATTAATATTGATATTTTTGTCATCGATAAAAAAGTTAGTAATAGACGCATTTGCAACATTAGGTAAAATTATTTTCCATGTCAGTATATTTTAAACATCTCTTTCCATTCTAAAAGTTAAAAATTTGGATTAGCGTACACCGACCAATCCGAAATCACGATTGGTCGGGAAAGAATTGTACATCAGTTATTCGGAGCATCCTGCGCGAGCTAATAGGATTGTTTTACGTGAATCGAAGCTTTTGTCGGCATGGGTGTGTCGCGATCATCGAGAACTCGCCCATGTATAGCGATTCGTCGCGCCGCGCTGGTAGGAGCGTCCGAAAAAAGTTAGCCGGTTGAACCAATCGACCGTGGATCGAGGAGTCCGCTATAAAAGTGTAATTGTGCACAACAGAAGAAATGAGCGATGCTTGTGGTTTATCCAAGACTGGCCGCCTTATTAACCCTCTTAATGGGATCCCACAGTGGCGTCTATATCATGCATCTGCGAATCGGGTCATTCGGGTCTAACGCTCTTCTACAGAGAGATACTCAAATCTAGTAGATTATCAATCGGCTTAGATCGTGCAGCAGCATCGCGTGATTCACAAATATTGATTTTGTCCAACTCTCTGTACTCATCTCCAAGATCCTTCGAGAGTAGCAATCATAGACATTTGATTTTATATTTCTCGAATTTCCCTCACATTTCTGAGAGCGAAGAAGAAGAAGAAGGTGAAATTATACAGACTCTCGCAGATTCAAAAACTATTAAAAGAAGAAGAAGGGCAGGTTCGACCCTGTCGCTTTTTCTGCGATCGTCTAATCGAAGCGATTCTTGCTTTCCTGCCTGGAATAACATCCGGCGGATCGTCGATCCTTCTTAACGAACGCTTCTTTGCCGGCGCTATATATCGACTTCGCGGCCGCCGCGCCGGTCGCTCGGTCGAGAGCCGACTACCGTGAAACCCGTAACGCGAGCTTCCTCTTCCTCGAGCCATTGTTCTGCTAAATCCGTGACTAATCGAGCGAGACCGATGTAGCGTGATGTTTCATGAATGATGGCAGAATTTTTTTTCGGTTTTACCATCTCTCGTTATTGGCGATACTGATGCAGTGGCACGTTTTGGTACCTTTACAAAATTCAAAATTCACAGAATTTACGTGAAAAGACAAGAGAACTATTTCGACAAATTCTCGAATAAATAAAGTGTTGTAGTTTTGTAAGAAACTAGAATGAAGGAAAAAAATTCCAGGCTACTAGACAATTCACAAAAGATTCCTCAAATTTTTCATTTCCTTCAAATGGCATTTACACATCGACGAGCATCATCTCATTCATCAAATCGTATTCCGAGGTTACGTTAAATTATGCTCGACGAAATTGAGCGTTCCGTAACCGACGCGGACCGCGCGGACGTCGCGTCGTATTATTCTCATAAGATAATCGCGGAGCAGAGGCGGATTCACATCACGCTAAGATCAAAGAGTTGGCGGGAGGAAGAGGCGATCGTTTGACCCGGTAGCGTCGCACGAGTCACGCCGCCAGGAGGAGACTTGAACTACTGCTTGAAAATTCTATTACGAAGTTTCGCCGCAAACGATCGGTCAAACCCCGAACCGCGAATGGCGCGGCGCTCCCTGATATACCTATATAAAGAGAAAGAGAGAAGAGCTATCCCGCCGCGAGATCTATGATCAGTCGTCGCGGCTCGTAATCTTGGCTCTTTCGTCGTTACTTTTCGTGGGCGCGGTACTCGAATACCAGAGTGCGCGCTACCCGGACGCGCTCACCGACAAGCTTGCCCATCGTTAGCCGCGCTCTCGGTCTCGGTAATTACCGACGACGAGAGGTCCAACGTTTTCTATCCTCTCGAGCCCGCCTCCTCCCTCGCCGATCTCCCCGAGATTCTTTCTTTCCCGGAGGCGCTTTTGTGGTCGGGAATCTCGGAGAGGCCCCCGGGCATCGCGCGCGCGTTAGAATCGCCCTATTAGCCGACCATTCCAGCAATGTGGCCGACGAACCAGGACGGGGCGACCTTCCCAAGGCCCCCGTCGTGTTGTAGCCCAGTTAATTTTAACTGCATCCGTAGAAAGTAAGATGGCCAGTCTAGGAGTTGTTCGGTTTTTATAGTTGCTCGTTTCATCATCTCTACTAAAGCGATCGCAGTTGGCAGAAATCATTAGTCAGTTATGTCGAAAACGTCGCTATCGCGGCAAATAGTTCAAGTTGCTGTTAAATATTAGGAATTTGGGGGATGAAAAGTTTTCTGGAAATTATTCAAATAAAAATTACATAATTTATATTATTTTGAAAGAGATGAAAGTAAAATACAAATATGTAAATATAACGAAAGCAGAAAAATGGAAAGTTTAGAATTTAAAAATCGATATCTTAAAAATCATCAGATATCTTGATATCGTGATGTTGATTCATCACAACGAGTGAATTAGTTGAAGATTATAAGCCATACACACATACACACACACGTTGATATCATTCGTGAATAGATGTGTCATAGATAGCTTCAAGAAGCTATCGCAGAATTAAAAATAATCCAAAGATGTTTCACCTATAATCTTTTTCTTGAATTGCGACTTCCTTTTATTAAGTGAAGCAACACTTGGATTGCACCTTTATCGAGTCAGTTGAGTATCCATTTCTCGTAAAGTTTCCCTTTGTTCACTTTTTGCTCGCTCGCGTTGTTCATAAAAATGACGGTATATAATATCATTGTTTCCTGTATAGGTAGATGATTGGACGACTCTGTATCTCTGTGATCGTTTTGCTATCTCACTCTCCGAGAAGCAAGCAGCGCATGAGTTACAATTCTTACACGCGTTTCTTCCGCGTATCAGCGTAGAAGAAACCGCCGTAGTAAAGTGCAGCTTGTTCCACCATTATTGCCGTTAATTTTAACAGCGGTGATATACAGATTTTACCAATTACAAGAAATACGTGTGGGATTAGTCGTCAAGAGGCCGTGTTCGGAGTCAGCATCGACATAAATCTATGAAGGATTGACGACAAGTAAAGCGGCGAACGATTTATTATACTACGAACTGGCGAGTTTAACGCGATTGTAAGACGCGGCCGGCTTTAACGGATAATCCGCGAGTTTACGGCGGTCGTACGGTTCCGCACCGCACTGGAGCGGCGTGCCGCCTTGTCCGCATTCCTACCGTTTACCGTGTTCATTAAGCCGCGGCACCAGGAAGCACGGAGTTGCCTCGTTACATCGGCGTCGTATACTCGTCCTCGCTGCGTCGTTTATTTCAATTGACCAACAATGGAGACGAGAGACGAGATTCTCCTCGAGGAGAGAAAGTTTATTACGCCTCGGAGTCAACTGCGTTTGATTCTTCTCGCGTCGCGTCGCGTCGTCTCTCTCTTCCTTTTTTTTTCTTTTTCTTTACGTACTCTTATCTTTTTATCTTGCTTCCTCTCGCGCGTTCGTCGTGAAAGGTGAAGTCGCAGGTGGGATAAATCTGCGAACGAGAGAGGAGCAGCCACTCGAACATGGTCGAAAGTAGGCGCGCGCACTGCAGGTGTAACCGGAGTAAGCGCGCGTATTATTCCCGCTCGCGAGAACTTTCTTCTCTGAAACTGGCTCCGTTGACTTTTTCAGAATTAACGCTCCTTTGGTTAATAATGTTGAACAACGCTAATGAGGAATAATAACTGCCTGTGTCGTTTATTCTTCACGGGTTTTTTTTTTCCAGTCATTAGCTCGTCTTATTGCCTTTCCGTATACTTTAACGTGTGTCTCGAGGTGCTAAATTGATTCTCAAGATCCGAGAAAGCCTCCAGGTTCGCTGATATCTACGTCTCTCATCTCGAATTTTATAAAAAGGAAGGAAGAGAGTTCTTTATACTTGGCGTCTACCATTCACTTCTCGTTTGGAACGCCATCGCAATTTAATGCGTGAAACAGTTTCTGAAAGAATATTTCTCTTCCTCTGAAAGATATATTGTTTTTATCACACAATACATCATATGTTTTACATTTCGATTTATGTTGGCGTTACTCCCAGACTGGCCGGTATCCTTTGGAGGAAGGACTCTCGGATTTCCATCGTTTCGAAGAAAACCGTCTCCCTGACGAACCCTCATTTTTCTTCATTCTGCCCACCTCTCGTACCGTTACCAATTATTATCGTCGATCCACGAGGAATAACTCCACACGTTCTTCCTCGGAGCTGGCACGATTATACACCCGACTGACCGACGGAAATTATTGTTTATCTCGAAGACGAACGCGTATAAAAGTCGAGCGAAGTAGCATAAAATCACGCGAGCTACTAAACACGGATTCAAGAATACAGAAAAAAAATAGTAAAAAGAGACTCATATATGATACAATACGTAATAAAGAAATATTTATTTTATATATACATATGTATATAATCGAAACAGTTGAATTTTCTAATGTGTGATATCTTGCATTCATATTATTTTTTATTTGTCAATAGAGAATATTTACATATACAAATTCATAAGCTTCTTTTTTTGTTTTCATGTAGAGAGTAGAGCCATGTATTTTCAATTATACTCGATGTTCTTCTTGCTGATATCTTTTACTAACAATAAGAAAACTAAAAAATGTATTGCTTTAGCCTAACTTTTAAAATAATTGATGATAATTTTTAATATTAGTGTCTGAGCCTGTCGTTTCTTTTTTTCATCTTCTGCCTTATTTCCTTTAATTTACTTTGCACATTTACGTCTTTGAAACTTAATCCGTCCGAAGCATGGCCGCCTTGCACCAACTTCTTCAGATACTTGCGCACAATATTATGATACAGAAATACGGCGTGTGTATTGAGGTCGGAGTCGTTAAAATCGTTACGTATAGCCGCGCGTTATCCAGTGGCAGTTCTTTTCTCGTGTTTTCTTTCCTCGGATCCGCGTCACAATTCACAAATGTTCCGCTAGGCGAGCGTATCGCGTGTGGGCGAGCTTCTGCAATCGGGCTTTTCTCTCTCTCTCTCTCTCTTTTCCTCCTGTTCTCCTCTCTATCTTAACCCGAATCTTGTCGCGCCGAGAGCACGTTCTTTTTCCTCATTCTCCATCTGTTAAAACTGGCGGTCTTCAACTGCCCGACTTCCATCTCTTGTAAATATCTCTACAAATTTGTTTCACACGTGCAGCAGCAGCTTCTGTTTTTATGTTGCGTCTCACTTTTTTCAGTTTATTGATTTTGGATAGGATCAATATCACTCTCTGGATCAATACTTTTTTAGACTTTCAATTTCAAATATTTGTCGACGTTCCTCAGCCTCATAAATTCTCGGTCTCTCTCTCTCTCTCTCTCGATTCCACGATATTCTATTATCTATAAACTTTTTATAATATATACCTCGATTCTACAATAGTATATTATGATCGCTTTCACTCTTTTCACGCGTTGTGCCATAGGCACCGAACGCGTGAAAAGAGAAAGAAGGAGCTGAGAAACGTGCACGTTGTATTCCCGAGTGTGTTCTCTTTTCTATTTGTCCCCTCTCCCCTTCTCTCTCTCTCTCTCTCTCTCTCTCTCTCTCTCTCTTGACAGTCAGAAGATAAACGCCACGTTTCTTCTACGTATCTCAAGGATAAAGCAAACGAGCGAAAGGGAAAAGTCAAGTACACGTTCTTGCGCGTCCGCGTGTAGCCGCGGCGATAAACGTCCCAGGGCGGCGTACCTTACCTTTGATTACGGTACACAAGATACGTATGTAGGTTAGAATGTGGGTGGACCCTAGTTCTCTCTCTCTCTCTCTGGCTCGCTCTCTCGCTTTACCGCGTACCACGTGTTCGGATACTGCTCCACCACCAGTGCATACGCCAGTGGTTGAGTGGTACACCGCATCCCGGCATCTCGCCCACCAGATCGCTGCATCGCGGCATCGGTTCCGCGCGCGCTCACGCTCGCGCGCGTAATGGTGCGCGGAGATCGGCGATCGGGCCGAGACCCGATCGAATTATCGATTAGAGAGCGCCGGCTTTAATCTTCCTCTGCTCGCCTTTGGTTCCTAGATCGATCGAATATTCCCCCCGCTTAATTTAATAAGCCCCGCGATACAAGTAATCGCACCTAATGCGCAACCTCTATCGTATCCGCGGAGAACGAGAACTACTCACTCTCTGCTAAATTGCATCGCGCCGATATCGCCTTGATTCGATTATTTATCTCGGCGCGAAACATTTCTTTTTTTTCTATACAGCGTCTCGTAAACAGTATCCATTTTGCATGATGGTTACCAGTCTTCTTCTTAAACGAGCATGTTACGATCTTGGAAACATCTTCTCTCTCTCTCTCTCTCTCTCTCTCTACTGAGAACACATCGATACAGAGAATATGCTGATAGAATATGCTCTCGAGTTGAAAATTATAGCGAGATGAAAACGCTGGGGGTCCGTCGAGACTGTCGAGCGCCAGCAAACATTTTCAGAATTAATTTCATATTTATACTCGCTACGATCACTAGCAGCAGTAGTAGCAGCTCTCCTACTCTCCTCCCGTGAGTGAGCAATCGATACGGCGGCATTTAAATTTTAGATTGACTCGCGGGACTTAATCTGTCGATCCTATCGAGAGTCATAGCGGAAGAGATAACGTTTCCTCTATTAGCCCGTTCGTTGCCGGGTGTTATTACCGAGACGGCGCGCGGGACACTCAGACACGCACGCGTTTTCTGCGCCATCGGGCGCGCCGCGCGTCCGCGAATCATCCTCCGATTATTAATCCCGCTAAAAGGAGCATCGCAAACCGCGAGAAAGCCCGCAAAAACTCGATTATACGACTAAGTATCTCGTAGCTCAGGGACCGAGAATTTCTAACTCCGCCGCCGTCGTCGTAATAATACATCCACGCGCGATCGCGTGATGGGGTTTCCCTCGGTAACTCGGAACACTTTGCAGCTCGGCCGTATAGTCGGCAATGGGAAAGGCGTCCGCACGTGGTGAACACGTTGATTCCCCCGTATATATAACGCGGGATACGTATTATATCGCATTATGTGTACACACACGCGTGTGTGCGCATCGCCGAGCCGCGAGTGTCTAGGGGCTCCGGCCGCTTAGGCGCGAC
>QKQZ01047404.1:0-16823 GCA_003595255.1 Solenopsis fugax
CATTCTACGTTGCCAACTCTTAAGATTAAGATTAAGACCGAAGCATAAACCAGGCATTAAGATGATCTTGAAATAAGAATCGACTATGAATACCGGCCTATGACACAAGTTCGGACCAGTGCTGCCGAGGTGGCCGGGCTGCCCCTCCAGTTCTTCAGGAACGTGTTGTAAGCGCGCGGATCCCAGTAAACATAAATCTAAATTTTTATATTTTTTTGGTAATACAGACTAAAGATTAAATTTAAAAAAAATAGGATAGGATAAAAATAATTAATTAAAAAAGTAATAGGATGATAATAATTATAAAAAAAACATTGTTGTATAATTGTAATGAAATGTTTTATTTGTCAGAAATTATTAAAAATACCAATATTTATTGCAAGAGTAAGAAAAAACTGCCAAAAAATCTTATCAATATCATACTGGTTAGGTACCGGTAATTTCTGTCAAATAAAACATTTCGTTATAATTATATAACAATGTGTTTTTTACAATTATTTTCATCCTATTTCTTTTTTTAAACAATTATTTTTATTCTATTCTATTCTTAAATTTAATTTTTAATCTGTATTATCAAAAATATGTAAAAATTTAGATTTTTGTTTACTGGGATCCGCATACTTACAACGCGTCCCTGGAAGGGACTGGAGGGGCAACCCGGCCCGCCTGCCAGCATTGGTTCCTAAACCTTACGAAGAAAATATTTATTTATAAATATCAAGAGGCGCGATCGTGACACGCGCCAAGTCTACGCTTTAGCGAGTCGCAGACCAACCCTCTTTTACCCGAGTCAACGCCTTCCAAGCATGCGAGAGTATGGAGTATTCTACAATAATAATTCGGCATCAGTCAGCATCAGTTAGGTTAGGTTAAAATGCCGCACGCGTAATAACAACAATGAAGGATGGATTCGACGTTACTGAAGAGTAAATTCCGTGGTACGATGCTGGGTGTTTTGGTCGGCGATTGTCTTGGAAGCCCGTATGAAGGCGTACAGAAACTATCAGATCACAAAAAGGCTTGGTTGCATAAAAGCCTGAACAAGTTGTGGGACGTGAAGTTCAGAGGTTAGTCGCGAAAGTCTGCAATTTATAATAAAGCTGGTTTGCATGCAATGGAATGGCTTTAATTTGAATTTTTATTAATTTATCCTGCCTCCAAAAACGCATTTATTTGTATGAAGTCTACTATGTTTAAGTATTATCAATACGTTAATAGTTACATGATGTGCCAGAATATACCAGTCATGTTTTCTTTCTTTAAAAACAAAAATCCAGAAATAACTCTGAAATTTTTTATACGTATTTTACGTTTTATTTTTTATAAGAATCGATGTTTTTATTGATTGTTATATAGAGAATTCTTAATTGTGTAGAGTCTGCCATGCAGTACACAGATGATTCGGCAATGACACGTGCCTTAGCTGAGTCATTGATTGAGAAACAAGATCTGGATATTGTTGACGTAGCTAAGCGATTTACAAAAAGTTATCATGATGAACCTTTAAGAAAAAATTGTTACGGAGCTGGTACTGTAACTGTTAGTTTTTTTTAAATTAATATCTTAATACATTAATCAATTATCTAATATATATTTTACTATATTTAATATTATATTAATATCAATAATAATTTAATATTGTTTATTAATTTTAATATTTATTTTAAAAATATTTTAAAAAATTTACACAGATTTAGATCAGAGTTTTTTTTTATACAGTGCAACATCAGATTTTTTACAAATAGTACAATACAAGCTTGTATTTATGTTAAAAGATGCTTTGGTAATTTTTTTTCATAATTATAATTGTTTCATAGTTATAGATATTTATAATAAATTATAATCTTGTATACGCATAGATATTTAAGAAATGGAAGAATCATATGGATGAAACAAATGTAAAAATCCCAGCAGAGAATTTATTTGATGGTCAAGGTTCCCTCGGTAATGGCGGTGCGATGAGAATTGCTCCTGTTGTATTATTTTCTTACAACAATTACGATAAACTTATACATTACGTCAGAGAAGTAACAAAAATTACGCATACACACAAGTTAGGGATAAACGGTGCTATTTTACAAGTAACTGCAAATTTTTATCAATACAAAAGTATAATGTATATGTATATTTCTATATTAATAGATATGTGACAAAAGTTTATTATTATCACAGGCTATAGCAATTCAACAAAGTCTATGTTTAGATCCCAGCGAAGAATTAGACGTTTTTAAGTTTGTTGATGATCTCATAAACAAAATGGATAAAATTGAAGGTGATTCAAGGTACACTTTATATCTTATTACATTTTTTTTGTTGAATTTAGATATTAATTTTGTGTTAAATTATATAGCGAATACAAAGATCGGCTAAACATAGTAAAGAGCCTACTTTCTGAGGAAGGAGATAATCCTAATGAGCAAAAGGTTGTTGAACAATTGGGTGCTAATGTCAGAGCTTTAGAGTCGGTGCCTACTGCAATCTTTTGCTTTCTAAGAGCGCAGAGTCCCATAAAGAGAATGCAGACTTTCAATCGTCTCAGAAGAACAATTCAATATGCCGTGAGTTATTAGTTTTGTTGCAAAACCTTTCATCAAATAATTATTACTGATTTTATATATAACAAAATATTTTAAAATGTCATTTACATTATCATGTTTTGTAGATTACTTTGGGAGGTGATACGGACACGATTGCTAGTATGGCCGGTGCGATAGCAGGTGCTTTCTACGGCGACGAAAAGTTCAGTCTACTCCTCTTATCGCATTGCGAAGAATGGGAACAATTTCGAGCTCTAGCTGATAAGTTGCTGCATATACCAACATCAAGTGACTAATATATATTAATGAAAGTACATATTACATGAAAATTCATAGGAAAATTTGTAGGGAAATTTTTATCGAAATAATGTTTAAATTAAGAATTATTTCTGTGATACTTAACAACTACAATTAATTACAGGTTTACTAATGCAGAAGATTATATACTTAATGTTCTTTTGTATTTTATTTATATTGCTCTCTTACAAGCTCCAGCCAACATTTTACTGCTTAGGTGGCATACTTCTTACCAAATATCAATTTGTAATTACAATATACATTACCATTTATGCTTTATTATTTTACACATTTCATTTTCGTTCACGAATTGTTAACATATTTCACTTTTAGCGTACAAGAAATAAAAAGTGTACCTGGTAACTGAATTATTTGGAAAGTAAATCTGTATGACTAGTATTCATAATTTTTCGCAACACTATCGTATGCTACAAAGTTAGATTTACATCGTGTATAATCGTGCTTTTTTTTATTAGACCTACAATAAAGATAGAAAATAATATCAATATTTTGTAAGGTATGTGTAAATAAGAATATGGGCAGGGGTGAGGAGGAGAGACGTGTCGGAAACCGCTTAAATTCTTCCGATTTTAAGTGGTTCCGTTCTCTCGAACGATCACAGAGATTTTAAATATGTAAGCATGGCCGCGCGATCAGTCTGTAACTCTATCTAAAGCACTGCTAAAGATGCAAGTTTTGTTATACGTAATCAGTGTAGTCAATAATCCAATTAAAAATAGTAATTGTATATGGCAACGATGTCCTTTTCTTACAAAACTATAAAAATTTACCAATTGTTCATCACTATAAAACAACTGCTATCTAATAATGCGTCACACTTTTATCGTACATGTGATATTCATTTTCAAAAACTTTTACCCTAAAGTATCCAACTTATAATCACATTTTTATATTCATTATGAAACGCATATTAGATACTCTCAAAAAATGTGGAGACTTTGGATAAGAAAGATAAAATTTTCAAAAATCAATTGGTAATCGGACAGATAAATACTTGACAACTCTCTCAATCCGACTCTTACAAAATAATATTATATATCCTTGAACGCGTCAACTCTCGCGTATTCTCAGCCGCAGCTTTGCGCAGAATACAAATAATTTAAAGATTATATACTCTGAACAGCAAATATGAACACAACGAAGATGTCGTAATAACACTCAACAGGTCACGCATTTATAATAACGTAGACAATACTCTCGTATATTCGATTTACAAAAAAATCTTTGGGAAAGGCGCTTATGAGAAAGGTACATTATAGTTGACCATTAATAATTTATATACATACAAATAAAGTTTTGTTTTTCCGACGATTGAATCGAAATCTCTAAATTTCGTTTCCTTGTAAAATGCATTACCTCGTAACAATCTTGAACAAAAGTCCCGACTTTGTCTATCGATTGTAGCGAAAGATTCCTGTTGTAGCAACAGATCTTGCGCGAAGTTATAAGCAAGAGGCTAAAATATCTCTCAGAATAACAAAACATGCGTAAAACGACAATGAGTTTATAATATTAATGGAAGTTGGAGCACAACATAGTTTTAAATTTTCACGCGATGGTCAAAGTTTTAACGAACGCGCGATCTCTCCGTTTCCCTAAAATAGTGTCCTCACCAATAAAAGTGTCCATCGAAGATCTAAATACGCCTCTAAAAACATTAAAAATGTTCTTTTCAGTATCTCAGTCTCTTTTACCTTCAAAAATATCGTCTATATGTATATATGTATCTCAACATTTCTAGCTGATTACGATATTCTGGCAATGATAGAAATCACTTGTCTTTCTGCATTCATAAAAAAAAACATTATCATAAAAAAATATTAAAAAGATATATTTACATCATGAGTTTTACTTAAATTATGCAGTTACTAAATATCTTCCGTGGATTTACCTTTTTAACTTGACTGCCATATAAATAAATGTATATGTGTATATCATTATTTTTTTAGACGTTCTTTAAGCTTCTATATCGCTTTTTATCAATTATTTCGTGTCTTACTTCCTCAGGTGAAATTTGCAGCCGGAAAAACCAAGTGATGTAGAGAGATAAATGAGGGAATATCTTTTGCGATGGGAAAATTTGGAAGTTCTGCGATTAATCGTAATTTATAGTGTGATGTTTAGTCAAACACGCAAGCTAGAATTTGTACGAGGCAATTTCCTATTCTAGCGCAAGTCCTCTGCCCTTGACTGGCACACTCTCTCCTTCTATTCTTCCGATTATCCTGTCGTTCTTTTTTACCAGGCCTGAACATGCCGCAGCTCTCATCCTTGCGTTTGATCCTAGGTGTACCGGACAACCTGGACGGAGGAATGACCGTGCGATTCCGAAGCTGTGGATGTAAAAAAAACAATCTATAAGTTTTATCCTCTTTGATTACTATTATTATTAAACACAAAATTAATCGAATATACGGAACAAAATGAAATAGCAGGCATACAAATCAAATTAATCAAATTATTATAAAATGACAAGATTTACTGAACAACTTTGATTTATGTAATTTGATTGAAATTTTTACATATCAAATGCCTTCGAAGGATAGAACGGCGAAGAAATTTCTGATTGGAACACGCATGCTTACGCTATCGTTCTTCTCGGGATGCCTGAGTATTTTAGAGACGATATAGGCGCACTCCTCGTTAGTCAGGATACCACTCGCCATAGGGCCGCTGACAAATTCCCGGTCATTCATAAGAAGATACCGCACGCTGAAGCAGATGTCATCCGAAAGTACTTCTCTCTTGCAGGCCGGCAGGGGTTCCATGCCTTGTCTTCTACACTCGGCCGTGGCCCACCTGTCCAACGCCGAGAAAAGGATGCACTCGCTGGTGATATACAGAGTGTCGCGGCGCGCTATCTGGGCGACCTCCTGGGCGCTGAGCTCCTCGAAATTTTCTTGTTGCAGCACGTTCGCCGAATTCAAATCGATTACATCCAGACACTTGAGCAAAAGTTTGGTACACTTGGCAGCTGCAACGCGAACGAATATGTGAATTGCCTGATTTTTTTTTCGTTCGAATACTCTTATCTTTATTCCATTTTTATTCATCTACGTGGAAGAAACAGTTTTGCTTATTTTGTTGTAACATATTATAATATTCAACTAACTGTGCAACTTCCTAACTGTACAAAATAACAAATATTTATATTAATTTTTTAAAACACGTATATTTTTTTTTCAGAAACAGCATACTTATTAAATAAGGCCCATTTACATAATCATTGTTATGACCATTGTTATTTGTTTGCTATGTATGAGGCTTATACAAAGGATAACAATTTTCAATGCTGCTATAACTTTTGAGAAGCTAAAATTGCACATCCAAGATAAAATTCGAAAGATTAAAAAATTAATTAAAGATCAAATTAAAGATAATTGTGATGTTTAAAAATAAACTCTAGAGGATATTTTTAGTTTTTGTAATTAATAATCATTTTGAAATTGATTTAGAAAATTAGTTTCTTTATTATATTCAATTTATTTTCGGTTCGGGCCTTATTATATTCGTAAGCATATAATAAGACCTAATGTTAATTTATTAATTTATTTACAAATATGCTGTACGAAAGATGTTTTATTTTTTGTGAGTGATTGAAATGAAGATTTTATTTTCACTTAGTTTGTTTCAGTATAAAGCTTCATAAATAGAGTTTTTAAAAAATAAAATTAAATGTGCCTTATTTGGCTCAAATACTTTAATTATGAAGAGTGTGTGAATGCACAGCGAGTCGTCGATGCGTATGTCTCAGGAAGAATAAAGTCGTTGCGAAGTAAACATGTCTAAACTTCTTGCCTTAGCTTCAATACACTACAGAGTGTTCGAGCAATGCTGCAAAAAATTTTGACATTCTAGCATTCTTAAGCGTTCTACATTATTTTAATTACAAAATTTACAAATTATAATCTTACAAAATTTTATTTCTACATTTGTGTCCAGGTAAATCTTTAGATAACTCTTTAGCAAAACCGTTCTTATTTCCGTGTACAGCTTCGAGACTGTTCTCAGAAAAGGATGAAGAACGTACCTATTAAACCGGCATGATCCTCGGGCGAGGACGAAACCGAATCGGGTGATCTATGAAAGGGATCACCCTCCTGCAGTTCGTTCGCATAGAATCCAAGACCGTGGTAAATCTCGAGTACGGTCGACGGTGTGAGGTGCTCCTCGAGATACGACACTGCGAGACTCGCGACCCCCACGCAAAGGTACTGATGAGCCGCGTCGAGCGTGGCTCTAGCCGTTGACACCGAATTAAAATTGACAGGCTCGTTGTGAAAATATCTACACAACGAAACAAATTACTAGAAACAAAACAGAAGTTCAAAGGAAAATCATCATCGATAATACTAATACCTTATACTTACACTAATTTTGTTTCCTATGTCCCTTTCTACCAATGTAGATTAACTTTAATCTCGACTTCACTCACTTTTTATCTCTTCCTAAATCTTAGGACTAGTAAAAGATAAAGAGTAAATTAAACCGAGATTAAAGTTAATTTACGTCGATGGAAATGGATAGAATTCTTACATTCGTTTTCAACAAAATGTACACTCAAAAAAATGTTTTGCTGATGTAGGTAGATTTCTAGATATCACAACAAAAATTTATCGCTATTTTTGTATCTGCTAAAATGTTGTTTGTCATATATAGAATATATAGGAGCAACATTTTAGCAATCCTTCTAGAAAATTTTTAGTCTCGTTGCTAATTATACAGTCAAATTTTATAACAAGTACAATTGATCTTAACATACAGTACCGGTCAAAATTATATCATTTTTCTATTTTTTGAGCATATCTTTTATCGAAGTGTATTGAATGCACTCAAAATTTTATAGTAAACACTTGATGAAAGGTACACCTTGTACATAAAGTGTAATGAGATTTGACAATGTATGCTATGATCTTTGAATTTTTTGTTAATTTTTTCATAGTCGCACTTTTGTGCTTTATTTGTTTTTCGTGTCACAATCATTGTTTTTACCATCATAACCTAGCAGTTAGATTTAATATTCCACATTATTTAGGCTTGTTATAATGACTCAAAATTTATGATTGAAATTTAATATATTTTGGAAATTTCAAATAAAATTAATTTTTTATAAATTGCTGTTTTCATTATTTGATAAAAAGTTATTATTTACGTAAGTTATTCTTATCATCAAAAGATATTATGATTTAATAGAGATTCATACCCTTTAAAACAAGTTATGCTAAAAAAAAATCGATGAGGGTGATATAATTTTGGCCGGTACTGTAGGTGCCATAGAAAAATCTTTTCTAAATTTCATAAACAGTTCAGATATAAATTATGTCTCTGTTAGTTAGATTTGTTAGTATCAAACATATGAGATATCACAATATTTGCTAATCATATATCTACCTTAGTTAATTTTTTTGCAGAAAAAAAATTATGGCTGTAGTTGCAAGATCATTTCTTTGAGTATGGAGTAACTTTAATCGCGATTTAATTATTCTTTATTTCTCTTTATTTCTTAGAATTAGAAAAAGATAACAGGTTAAAGTTTAAAATTAATTTACATTGATAGAAAGAGACATTAGCGAATTATTTCAGGAGTTCATATATCTCTCGGTTTTCTTATTTTCGAGAGATTTTCTGAGGATTCTGAGGGTAGGGAGTGTTTATTTTCGCAGGAATAATGTTTACCTGAGTACATTATCAAACGCCCGTTTGTCAACGTGTTTCAGTCGTAACAACGGCGGCGAATCCGTCACTGGTGGTGCGAGCGGACCTGTAAGCATCGCCCGAAACCATTCCGAACATTTGGCCAGTCGTTCCCTCTCAACACAATACGTCCACGAATCGCCAGGTAATCCAACCTGCGTTACATATATTTTATCACAATTATTACAACATATTTGTATGTGAGAATGACAGTATGTAACTTCAAGTTGATTTCATTCTAATAAATATTGAAATCGAAGTCAGATTTATACACACTACATTTTTTCAATTTATTTTTATAAAAGGAAAATATTTTTACGACTTCTTAATTATATGAAAAAGAAGAAGAGGAAATATCAGGCACAATATTACATATGTTAAATAAGGAAATTATTATAAATTCAAAAATATATAAGGTAAAGTCGCCTATTATGAGCACATTAGTAGCAGAAACCCCGCTATCCAATATTAGGAACCTATTCCATAATAGGCGATTTTGCCCTAATAATATATACTTTTGCACTTACGCCATATTTAGATATTTTTTTTTTAATATTCAAGTGCTCTATTAATTGACATTACGAGTAAAAAAAAATCTCATTTTAAATTTATATTAAAAATGATCTACGTTTAACTTTGTATTGAAGAAAGATTTGCATTTATTTTTAGAGCGTACCTCAAGTATCACAACATTTTGACGATCTACGACATATAAATCGCTCTCATAAGGTGCCATGAGAGGGACTCGAGACATATCTGCCAGATTCTTGTGTGATGTCTTCGTCAACGGTGGGATCAAGATTCTGGAATAAATTTTGCTCCGCAGTCCTTGAGACTTTTCGCGCCGCTTCTCAGTTTGAATGCGAGAGAACGGTGAGTAGCCGCCTGTAGAATAAATAAAACTCTATTTAGACAACAAGACGCGACAAAGCAAGATTGACTACTGCGTAAAGGAAAAAATGTTTACTTATTCAAATCATTTCCATGAGATAGAGAATTATCGCGGGTAAAATCAGTATATTACTTTTATCTCGCTAAACGCGCAGCACATTGCCTTGCCGAAAAAGTATCCCTCCGACAATACCACGAACAATGAATCATTTTGTATTTTTTATGGGAATGTTTTCTTCCGATGGCACCACCATCCGTGTTTCATAGAAACGTTATCTCACTACGGCTCAATGAGTTCTATTTTTTGCACGTTTTATCAATCATTACCGTTTACACCTTGACTGCCGTGTCAATGTTACGAGACGCACGGTATCTAATTTACACATGGGTTTGGCGGTGTTTACGGAAGATAGGACTTTACTTCAATTAGTTATTGATTTTTTTATTTAGTGGAAACAGATAGCATGATATATAGGCATATCTTTGAGTTTTATATATATAAAGGAAAAAAGAAAAGAAAAGAACACCACAGAGGCAGTTTTGTAGAGTTTTAAATTTAAAAAGATTGTTGAATTTTTTAGAAAAGAAACAGTGACATATCAATCTTTAATTTCAAAAACTTAATATGATTACCCATACGAACGCTCCTAGTGAAACTAAAAATTTCATTGGTTTCGGAAAATAGTTTTTAATACCACGTGTAAGCACAACAAATTTGATTAAAATATCTTTAAGTGTTTTCTAGGTTTTCGAAGTTTTCATATTTCTTTTCTCAACTTTGACACCTTGTATTTTGGAAACAAAACACTTTAAGGTCGATTTATTCATAGCCATAAATAATTTTCAATCTTTGATTAAAAGCGTAATTAATTACAGATTCATTCATTTTTTCTTTCAATCAAAAGATTGAAAATTATTTACAACTATGAATATCGGCCTAGAATACATGTTAATAAAACCTTTTTTTCATAAAATAAGCCATGAAATATTCCCTTAAATTTTTTACACTTACTTAGGAATCACCTGTATATTCTCTAAATCTTGTAGAGTGAAACGTCACTTCAAGGATTAGTTTTGAAACCTCCGGTTAACTTAATCGCCTGATTTTTCTATTGAAATCGACCAATCGCATTTGTCATTAAGTAGAATTGACCAAAAATAAACAATAACAGTTGATACTTTACTGGTCGATTAAGTTAACCGGAAGTTGTGAAATTAGCCCTTAAAAAGTGAAAATCGAATTTATGCAATTTCTCGAGTGATTTTCACACACTCTCTACGAGATTTAGAAAATGTATAAATAATTGAACAAATGTTATATAAGATGTTAACAAAAATAAGAGCTACTTTTATAAGATAATTTTTACAAAGGAAATTCTCGAGATATTATAAAATAAAATTGTTTGAAATGTTTCTGTGCAATCTCTGCAGCAAATAAACTTATCGCTTTTATGGGTAAAAGCGATACGATAATTTTGTATAATCTTCGTAGCAAGTGTTCTTATCATTTTTACCTGTAAAAGCGATACGTTTATTGCATGGGATTGCATAAGAATATCATACAATATAACAAAGGCTCATGCTTAAAAAATGTACATTGTATGAATGTATGAAATACAATATAAGTAACAAAATCGATTAGAAAATATACTGAAAAAAAAAAATTTTTTTATATTGGATATTTATTTTAATATCGTTTCGTTGATTAAAAAAAATATTTCCTTAGTTTAAAAATAAATTATTATATACTAGCTAATATTTATTTAAATCAAGGTAATGGTGTTAAAATAACTATATTTACTTGAACATAAAAACTTTTTTCAGTGAATAAATGACGAATGTAGGATTTATTTGTAAGATAAGTATATTTCAATGATAAACGAAATGATATTTCAAAAATAATCGAAAAATTGCAACGAACATGTTTTAAATTAAATTAGCTTTTGAATGATAATTTCGAATTTGTTTTTAAAACGATTAATCGTCAGATGATTAATTCTGATATACTTTGCACATCGGCGCGTTCATGCCGACCCAGCAAACACAGAATATTGCAGCAACATTGCAGCAATGTTGCAATGTTGCTGCAATGTTCTGTGTTTGCTGGGGATGTTTGAACCAGTGAGAAATCAACTCATAAAGTTACCGAATCAAAGACGCGAATATTGGATTTAAGAACAATTGTATATAATACTATCGTTGTTCCACAACGATTCACGGAAGATTCACGGTATACTATAATGACATCGATACCAATATGGACGACGATCACTGTTAACACGAGTGAGATGCCGCTTTATTGACAAAACAGCGAGAAATGTTTGATAGCAACCGTATACACGATTAACCGTAACTCTAAACTTGATAAAGCTTCGTGTGTTTATTGTGTTTTCATGTTATTTGAATTAAATCCGCAAACCTTAATTTGTGAAACTCATCATCAATCGACATAGTATATATTTTTAGATTATAAATTTGTAACATGTAATATATAGCTAATTTTATATATAAAAACTATAGTTTTAAAAGCTCAGGAAGACAGGAGCTTTTCAATTTTTCTATGGATTTTCTCAAGGTTCTTTTCCCAAGGGAAGCAAAATTTACATATTGGGAAAATTCACCCAGAAAATTTAAATTTTCCCAATAAATTTTTGGAAACATTTACCTACAACCGAGAAAATCCGCGAAAAAATTGGAAAAAAAAAACGTTTTTTTTTCCGAGATTAAAACTATAATAAAAGCATATAATAATTTACGTGTGAGAGCAAAAAAGCAAACATGTATGACATACAGATGTGCTTTTCTTTCTGCTTTCTAAAAGAAACAAAATCAAAAGCATGCCTTGATTACTCACCACATTTGATTCGGTTAAATGATATCCTTTGTTTATTATTTCGCAAACTATTATTTTTACTATTACTTTTCCGGAAATAATAATAATGACAATTTGCTTCACATAGTAATTATCCTCTGCACTGACATCGAGAAAACAATGATCGCAATGTACTTGACATATTCGCGAAATACAATAGTTTGTTTATTTATCATGCGAAAGAGAGCAAAGAAGTCCGGCGAAGAGAGAAACTCGAAGAACGGAACCCTTTCGGCGCGAGAGTCTCGCTCGACTGACAAATCGATCGGTCTCATGCTTCCACCATAAATGACTCAGGTCCTCTCAGAGGAATCGGTTAACGTAAATGCAAACGCTTGCGTTTCAATGCGCCGGCTGCACCGACGATTGTTTATAAACAATCGTACGGCCGAGTGCGAGGGACCGCTTCGAAAACGTCAGGAATGCTCTCTCGTG
Organism: Solenopsis fugax; assembly: GCA_003595255.1. NCBI lineage: Eukaryota > Metazoa > Arthropoda > Insecta > Hymenoptera > Formicidae > Solenopsis > Solenopsis fugax. The sequence continues at coordinate 12,748 of QKQZ01047404.1, forward strand.
CTCCGTAAAGGAAGGGGTCTTATCAATACTCCGAAGCTGTAGGCTGTAGGCGCGGGGGATGGGATCCGGGGTTCATTCATCCGCTCCGAAACTCGAATCCAGTGACGAAGAATGCAACGTTGTTGTCGCGACATCGACCGATCGTTCGAAGCCTTCTTAGCGATAAGGCTTGAGACAGCAAATCTTTTACATAGCTCGTGTAACGTACAACAGCTCTCGAGAATTGTTTATTTTAGAATATTTCAGAGCGGTTCCCCAAATTTACGAGGACCGCGACTCATCTGGCTTTAAGATGAGTTGAGCGTCTGATTTTTTATGACATAAATGGTCACACATGGTGATTTATTTATTTATATTTTATATATGTACAAAATATTTTATTTTTATTTATAATTATAAACTGACACATTTTAAATATAAAATATATATAATAATTTGCATTAGAAATTAAAAAAGATCTATTATATATTTTTAGAAATATTTTTACACGTAACACATCTTGACTAATAAATTAGTCAATTGCAAATAAAAACGAAACGGAGAAACATTCATTTATTCGTGCATCTGAGTCAATTTAACCCCCACGTGCTCGCTTAAGTGTTAAGGAATATGAAAAAGCGAAAGAGGGAGAAAATTGATTATTTACTCCTATTTTTTTTTTTATGTTTCATTGAACATAATTTTATAAATTTATTTTTCTCAAATACGTTTGAGAGAAATAGATTAATAAAATTATAGGGATGTCGTGTAGCTCCGTGAGAGCGACGGATTCATAAGTGACAGGTTGTGAGTTCGAACTCACATCCTGTTTACGTATGAATGTTTAAATTTGTAATCTAGAGAGAGTCATATAGAGACTGATAGTCCCACCCGCTTCCAGCATTACTGCTGCTATAAAATTATAGATTGAGATACGAAGATGAGAAGAGATACGAAGAATGCGCTTAGTTCCTATTTCTGTTGATGACAGCTTTGACGCCGCCATCGACGCGAATCACTTTCACAAAGAGTATGATAATTGTACTTTATTTCGAAATTTGGTATCGATTCTTACTATTGCTGAAAAATTTTTCGCGATCCACTATACTTGGGAATCTCTGTTTTGGAAAATTATTTAGGATAACTCCGGTATATCAAGTATTATTTTGTTATGTTTAAGAAAAATTAATTTATCAATAGAAATTTTATACTGTTTACTACTATAAAAAGAATTAGAAATATTTATTTTCTTATATTTGGAAAAAGAATTTAAAAAACCTTTGCATTTTTGTCGTGCATTAAATGTAGTAGGATTTATAGCTACTCATGAATGGAGCAATCAAATTGGACAAAGAATACAAGAGCTAAGCACTTGCATTATCGTGTATTCTATCTTTTACTGTCTCTCTATACTTGCACTTAAAAAAAGTAAAATTACCAAATTTGGTAATAGTTACCAAATCTTTATTTCAGTGCGATATAATTATTTTAATGATCCAACGTAATTATTTTCCTATCTATATCTTCAACAAAATCGTTCTTCCCATTTCATTCAGTGCATGTATCACGAAATTATCATTAAACCTTTTACACTTCCTACGGAGAGAGCAATCATTTACATAAATTGTGATACATTGCCATTTATAACATTGACAAATTGATTCAACTCACAATTGTTTTTATTATAAACTAAAATTACAACACAGTACTATTAATATAACATGAAGGCATATAATAGAGTGGTTGCAAGCAAGTTATTTCCATTCCTTCTATTTTTTTCTGACTTTTGCGGCTAAATATCGAAGTTACCCCATTTTAGAATATTGCTACACAGCGCTGAGTCTTGTTAATTAATTTTCCGGGTAATTTAGCGCGCGAGTTATCAAGCCAATCGAAATCGCGGAATAATCTCTTCGTATTTCCGGAATTAATATCGACAAGGTCAGTGCCAATGCCGTTACCTGCGACGACACGATCGTAAGAACAAGCGCGCTCTTTTATACTTCTTTTCGCACTCGTGGATTTCCGGTTAGGACAATTGCGTCGTCACGTAGAACGCGGATGCGCTCCCGATCATCTGGATGAATCAAAAAGTGTTAATTAGCCGAGACGTCGGTCGTGGTTCGAATGAATAATTGCCGCGTGTTAAACGTTCGCGATCGGGGCTGGTCTCTCGGACGACGCGAGATCCAGGAAGACACTAATGATATTCAGGACGGCCGGTGAATGAGTCCGTTTGAAAAAGATCGCAAGGTCACGTTTATGGGTCACGTTTCGCGATGCGAAAATAATAATAAGGTACACTTAATGCGCACTATAACGAAATAACGGCATTCCTTAAGAGGGTATTCTCGTTTGAAAGGCAAAGAAGGATGTTTTTCAGACTTTTTTTTTAGGAAGACCTAAAAACCAATTGATATCAAACTTTGCATACTCTTTTATTACCAGTTTAACAATATTTTAATCTTTTCTAAATTAAAAAAATGCTACTTTTTCGTGTATTATATATTGATCATTAAGAGCTTGAAAAAAAAGGTGGTGGGATGAACAATAGCTCTTCTAAAACAAAAAAAGAAATAAAGTTTTTCTTATCAAGCAAAGTGTAGCTATGGTTGGAAGTAGAACTAAATAAAAATACTCTTTGACAGAATGACAGGCTTGGTAAAAATTTTATTTATTTTATTTTTTTATTTTTTTATTTCTCGCGTAGAACTTTTCGCGCGTGTTCGAGCGAATTTACGGAAAAAAAAAAACATTGTTAAAACAACAAAGAACTTCTGATTCAACAAATACATAGCCGTAATATACGAACAGTTTTCTAGAGCAGAAAAGTTTTACAGCTGAATGAAGTTAACGTTTATAACTAATCATACTTGTTAAAATAGCACAACGAATTTGTTGATATAGCGAGACGACTCTGCGAAAATCAATCGAACATATGAACTAAAATTAAAAAAAAATTGCTAGCTAAAGTGGCGCATACTTTTGCTGCTGCATGTAATAAAGAAAACTTGTTACATTAGCAATTTTCATTATAGCAAAGAACTAATTACTCTAACAATTCATTCATTGTTTTCAGACATAATTATTTTTATTAACCATCAAATCTCCTTATAATTATAAGTATTGAACTCGCGCAGCAAGCTGCTGTAGCTTTGCTGAAATCGCCCGATTTACTTTTTTCCATAAATTACTGAAAAAAAAAAACGTCGAATCGAAAGGATATTTATACCCACACGACATCCCGAATTTTCGAGGGAGAGATGAGGCACCTCGCATCGCAACTTGGAAATATGCGCGAACGAACAAATGCGAATGTGAGTCACTGTGCATTCCCGCGATATATTACCATCACCCGCGTCAATCAGTGCGCGTATCCCAAACCGCATCAATAAAGATTCACATTTCGCATATTGCACATCGCGCATTACACGTGACACATTTCACGGCAGTATTATCGTGGCAGTAATTTATGGCAAAGCGGGGCATCAGTGTGTACCCTATTATTAAGCATCGCTCCGCTATGAGAATTTCAATGTACGCGCTGTGTTTATAGCTGAGGAGTGGCTCATTGGAACGGTCGTCACGGGCACTCGTAAACATTATTGATTGTGCGTATTAACTATGCTAAGTGTTATGCCGCAAAATCGTACGAATATGCTCGGTCTTGAATTTATTAAAGACGGAAGATTTATTAAAACGGTAGCTCATACCACACGGACTTAATAACAAATGAAGGTTGTCTTGTCACGATACATCATTTCTTAAATTACTGTGTCGTAAAAGCATATAAGTTAATCGACTGATAGTACTTGCGTCGATTTTGTAATCAAAAACAGGAATGTTACTGCGAGTGTTGCTGCGATGAAAGGATACAATTTTTTTTTTCACTTACGAAAGATTCGATCAATTTTTTTCATTATAGATATTTATTTGGCAGTATTTTATAATAAAAAAGAAATGCAACTCGAATATATTATGATGGTCACGAAAATAGAGTCAATGAGAAAGGAAAACAACTCAGGAAAAAATTTTTTATATATAATTTGATATAATTATATATCAGATATGTCCATATGTATTTAAATATATATATT
>QKQZ01047409.1:0-20545 GCA_003595255.1 Solenopsis fugax
ATATATATATATATATATATATATATATATATATATGCGTGTGTATATGTATACCTTCTACTTCATATTTAGAAAATTAAGATTTTTGCTTGCATTCTCGTTTGACATCTACTTAGCAGGCAACAAACTAATACCATATTCAAGCATTGATTATCTGCTATTAATGTATAAATAAATGCCATTTCAATTTGATAATAATGAAGAGTGTTTCTTCATGAGATAGTTATCATATTCACTTCTTCCATTAGCGTGAAATGAAAAATGCAAATGCATGCATATAAAATAATAAATTTTCAAGTAAGCTTGTTTAAGGATATAACTATAAGTTAATTACGAGATCGGTAGACGCAATCGTCGAGTCTACCGACTCATCATGCAACGGTGGACAAGTGTCGACGTGAAAAGTTTCAATTTTTGCATAGAATTTGCATCTCCGCGTTCTCACAAAGTTGCAGACAGCGAGCGATTGGAGAAAGGCATGCACGCACGGTCTGGATTGTTGAGCGAGCAATCCTTGTTCTGCCCAGCCTCGCTCATTCCTGATCACTTAACTTGCACATCCAGCAAGAGCAGGTCAGAGCAGGGCACGGTGCAAGGATTACCTCAATCCTTCCTCGTGACGACGGTGAGCGAGGAACGATTAATTAAAACAAGCATGCTTGCGCGCACACGATAGCAGGTGCAAGAAGAGAAATTACAATGTTTTTTTCTTCTCCTTATTAATACTACTACTTGGATTTCCGCCTTCGGAATGAAGCTGCAGTTCGGTATCCACAAAAGAGTATAAGGTAAATGGTGGTTCCGTATGATAGATTGCGCACATTTTTATATTATATCTTTAATGCTCATTACATGGCGGAAATTTGATTCTTATTATACGTAATATTAAGTAAGACATAAATCTTAGCAGATTATTTTAATTATTCTTAAGTTATTGTAGATTTAATTGCTAAAAAATTATTGACAGGACATTTTTACTTTTGATATTTTTTGTACCCATTTTTGTACCCATTTTTAGAATTTTTTTAAAAAAGCTATAAACTAAAAATTTGATATATTTATTCTTCGATATTTGAATGTTTTTTTTAGAAATTTTTCAAACATTAGAAAAAGTATTTTTATTTGCAAATCTGTACGAACATGTAAAAAAATACCGTCTCTTGATTTAAACTGCAGAAACTATTAGAAACAAAAAATAAAAAAAAATTGTAATCTTCATAAATTTAATTCTCCGAACTATAAGTTAAAAAATAAATTTTTGTAAAAATGATAATTGTGAAAAAAATTCGATGTTTTGCTTTTTGCACATCTTTTTCTTACCAGAAAAATCAAGAAGTTATAACTTTTATTTCGTTGTAGTTCGAACAGGAGAAAAAAAATGTAATCTTTTAAAAATTTTGAGTCAGTCGAATAAAAACTAGATTATCGTGGTAATAATTTTGAAAAATGTTGTTTCAAAGAAAACAATATAAAATTTTGCAAGTCTGTTATCTTTAATCTACCTTTTCTCTCAAGTTTCAAACTATAAAAAAATACCTAAAAATTAAAAATTAATTTTTTTATAATATACCGTCTTAGACTATTTGTGGTATAGATACATGTAATAGAGAAAGTATTCTGGATACTATCCGAAGGACCTATTTAATGTTTTATTTATTTTTTTGTTAAAAAATTAAATTTTTTCAGAGTTGTATTTTTTGATAATTTTATACTTGATATGTATAATATAAAATACCTATTTCATAAAACTGTGACATTAGTTGGTAATATGTCACAACGCCCTTCTTATCTCACAAACGCTTTTTTCTCTCTTCAGTAAATTATGTTCGTCTATATATCCGATGAACTTTTACCTATGGGATGTTTGGTAGAACTCTTTAGTAGAAATCGTTATCTTTATAGTGATATAATTATAGTGATGAAAATAATTATAATATAATTATGTACTTAAAACATTTAATAATAACAATTTTATACTTATTAATATTTAATGTCGCCCAATAACAACGTCGATGTCGAAATATTGATAAGTCGAAATTGCATAAAGTGAAATGTATGAAATAATGTATTCAAAATGTAACGGGTATAAAATAATCGTTTGATAAATTGACATCTCACGGAGACTTCCGCGATGTTGCGCAATGACGCTTTCGATCGTCAATATAAAATTATATGTGTGATTATCGAATGCATCACACGTACTGCGTACGCGCTGAGGTCGCCATTGGCTGCCGTGGGAAATGATGGTAAAAAAAAAGTAACGGCTTACATTCCGAAAGCGCTTAAATCCATGAATCGAATGCACACGGCGAAGACACGGCGAAGACACGGAGAAGACACGGAGAAGATGCAGTAGGATTAATCGCATTACGAAACGCATCACTTCGCTGGAATGCAGCTGCACGAATTATCGAATAATTAGAAATCGCGGTTACGCCTACTCGTCTCTGCCCGCGGACTTACGTGTGACTCGCACGGAGGAACGAGAGATGCGAGCGATGCAGGCACCCGCCGCTCGGTTATGCTCTTCGATCCATCTTTTCCTTGTCGCGTCACCGTCACCGTCGCTATGTGAACGGTACTGCCGTTCCAGTCACAGGAATATACATGGCCAATTCACCATTTTTAATTAGCAATTGACTAATCTTTTAAAATGTACCGTGTTAGATGTCTTCCTACTACTAAGTTTCAATTCAAATCTTCTCAACATTCGGCAACAAATTTTGAAATTGATTTTTCCTTACATAACAACGTACAGAAAGGAAAAGGCTGCTATTTGTTCTTTACTCTTACTCCGAATTACACTATTAAAAATGTCATGAAATTTCATGAACTTTTAATATATAATGGTAAATGATATTTAAATCACTCGTAACGGAAATGATTTTTAATTTACATGTTAATGAAATTAAGTTTAACCCGTCACACCGAGGTCACACTTACAAATAATAACATAATGGTCACATGGGGTCCACTGGACCTCCTGCACAAAATCAGTTGCCATTTGCCAGCTTTTTGATATTTCGTCGCAAAAATTTTACTGGACATACCTTGAGGTCTGTTCTTTATCATCCAATAATTTTTTTTTATTAGAATTTAACATAATGAAAAAATTCAAATAAAAAAACTGCAAAATTTGACTTTTTTAACAAAAATATTCATAAAATTTTAAATTTTTGAGATAATTCAATAAAAACTTAGGGGTGTATACTTCTCAAGATAGTATACTTTCAGATAAAAATTAGTTTCATAGAAGATTTTGAAAAAAGTACATTTATTTTGAGGTTTGAAGTGCTCAATTTTAACAAAAATCAAAGAGATGAGTTATAAGACGCAAAACAGGGTAAATACATTTTTTTTCTTAAAAAAATATTGAATTTTATTTATAAAAGTTAGCGTGGGATCTTTTAGACCCCTAGTGACCGTAACGGGTTAAGTGAATTAAAATATATAAGTGCACTTTAATATACTTTTAATACAAACGTAAATGAAATAATACAAACCAGTAATACAAACGTTAATAAAATTTAAGACACTATTAAATGAATATTCATATACTGCATTACTTTTCAGTCATTACTTTTCATTTACGGGCTTGAACCAAGCTTTACGTGTTAATTAAAAGTCATTAAGAAATTTCTAACAGTGTAAATAATACAAGAATTCTAAAATTTATATAATATATTTATATATCAAGATTAAAAAAATGTTTTTAATTAAAATTCTTCGGTTCTTAAAATTTTTATTCTTAAGTCATAAATATTATTTACGATTACGCGTTAAATTAATTTAGCTTGATTCGAGGAAGATTGTTTGTGCAGTTGAAGGTGCAAAAAAACCTGATAGGAGAAACGCGATCTCTCTTTATTACTTTTTAATGCATGCATGATATCTTTATGAGCACATACGTATATTTCTTTTTAATTACTTTAAGCAACGCACTTGGCGCCTTTTCCTGGTAGAAGATATACGGTCTGGAACAATGCGCATCTCTCAAGCTTGTAGGCGCAGCCCGTTCCGAAAGGTGAACAAGTCGAAGCCGAGGACCTTGCACGAACAATTTCATTACTGACAATAAAGCAATAACTACGTAACATCGAGACACATCCCTCTTGTCTTCGACAAATAACGTCCTCGGTATTTCGTCGGCGTTTCGCGAAGACCGAGGCGTTCTCTCTCGCGACGCGGTGCTCCGAGATGAGGCGCACTTTAAAGATCAAGGTTCGTCGAATTGGATTCCATCCTTGCGATTTCGAAGTGCGTGGCATTAACACCTCGCTTCTGGATCGAGCGCGGTCGCGCCCCGTCCTGAATGGACCGCATTCTTTTTCTTCTTAGACCGAGCGCGATATATTCCTCACCTGCTCGTCCTTCCCTTTCTCGTTCGCGCTCGCGAGTATTGTTCGAAGACATTCGTGACATTTCATTCTCCTCGATCTTAAAGTCCGAGCATCAAGATCGCGCCGCTAGTCGTAGGTTACTGGAGCCGTAGCTTTGCTACAATATAAGTACTGCTCGCGTTGCGAACGTTACGTTAAGTATACGAGTGTATTTCTAATAATCTTTACACATATCATGTGTACATTCCGTGTGTACATAAATCTAATAAGCATACAACAAAAAATATATTTTTTATTATACATATGTATTTGGATTGATCACGACGATGTTTATTAAAAAAGTTTAGTTGTAAAAACATTTCGTAGAGTTAATGGTCATTTACTTTTTGCTAGAATATTTTTATTTTTTAAATATATAAAAAGTATATATATATTTTTTATTTTATTTCGGTCTTTAAATTATTGTAACGAATGTTATATATAGGATAACATAAAAGATGTAACAAGTGTCTATGATATAGTGAATGATTCATGATATTCATTAAGATTTAATTTTTATCTATTTTATCACGTTATTTTTGCTCTTCTCTTTTTTTTCTTCCACAATGTTGAAGTATTTTACGTTACATCTCATCTTAATTCAATGATTAACTTTAATAATTAACTATCCTGGTGTTATCGCCATCTTCTGTATTCCTCTTCACGTATTCGTTATCTTCATCTTCGTCATCTTCATCTCTACATGTATATTTATGGTTACACATCTTGTTATAAAACTCTTTCTGGGTCAGACTTTATAGCAGCATTTAATGCTGTAGCCTCGCCATTTGCGTGCAGTATTGAATATATTTTACACTTGTATTGAGCTATACTTGTTTGTATACATGCGCACCTCGCACATTTTTATCATTTATTTACCTATTTTATTTTTTCACCTATTTTATTCTATTAATCATCAAAGCAAATTTTTGTACGCTTCTATCTTAAATTTTAATGAATGTTATGAATCATTCTCTATATCACATAATAGACTTGTTACATCTTTTATATTAGCAATTATATAACATTCTTTATAATAATTTAAACACTGAAATAAAATAAAATATTTTGTTATACACATATTTGAGGAAATAAAAATATTTCTAACAAAAAGTAAAGAAAGTTATATTAACTCTATTAAATAATGTTTTCATTGGATTTTTTTAACAAGAATAATATCATGGTGATCAATACGTATACAACATGTGCATGTAAAGATTATCAGAAAATTTCTTGCGTAAAAAATCGTTCGGAAGAGATCCCTTTTTTTTTATTAAACCACACTCTCGATTTTAACCATATACTTATCTGAAATTTTATTTTTTGCGACCTCGAGGTCGACAGCGAGATCTTCCGTAACACCCTCCCCGGCTTGTCTAAATCCTAAGAGAAGAAATGCATCCCAGATTGCGGCATAAGAAGCTGCTGTGAGTAGCTGCTTTGCCTAGACAGCGCGTTCGATGCCGAGCGCGCTTATTATCGTGTGACGTAAGAAGTGAGCGTAGTTGGAGGCCACGATCCTTTTTTCGCCATGGCGATGCCCTGCCGTGAATCGCGGGAGGACGCTGGTGTGTATCCACGCGAGAAGACGAATAGTCGGATATCGTTCTGTGTAATTTTTAATTAAATAAAAAAAAAAAACAATCGGGAATTATCCGATTGTTTTGATGGTTTCTTCACTGTCTCTATTTGTCTTTTTGAAGATTTGTCACGAAATTTGGGGCAAAGTTTAATCAACTTTGTGTCGCATATACCCTATAAGCGCTACGATATTATTTAATATTAAATAATATTCTTGAAATATTATTTAATATTAATAAAAAGTGATTATATGTCACTCTTGAAAATATTATATGAATATTATATAAAGAAGTAAATAACATTAGTTGCTTCAATATTTTAAATTATTGAAAATATTATAACTTTTAAATTTAATAATTATAAAGTACACGAATATTTTATGCATAATAATTCACATTAATTTTTGAATAAAAATAATATTCGTAGAACATTTTCATAATATTCCACGAATATTATATAAAGCGGACATATAACATTAATATTCCTATAATATTGAAAAATATTATATTCTCAGAATATTATTTTAATATTACTTTAATTTTTAATAATATTCGTATAATATTCTAAGAATATTGTAGCGCTTGTAGAATATATATTACAGGAAACATTTGAAGAATTAAAATTTGAAAAATCCTGCGACAGTAATAGTCGCAAATAAATATCGATTTACGATTCTTTCTCTCTTTTCAGAGTTTGATTTTTACCTACAACGTAAGGTAATAATAAGACAGAAAATTTACCGAGGTGACATCGCCGTTAATCGATATTTGTCGAGAGTCATGTCGACCTTGACGCAATTTTTATTCGCAAATCGCCAGGTCGTGTCGGTTTCGGCGCGAAAAAGAAGACGAAGAAGAAGAAAACGGAGGACGCCTCTACGTTACCTCGCAACTACGTTGCTTCTTCCCCGTTACGATGCTTTTCTGCGGGCGGGGGCACGGAAGGGGCCAAGTGGAACGTAGAATTCGCACGGTTGCGCGCGAGAATTCAATGGAAGGTTACGAATACCCGATCTTCTTGTCGAAGCCGTGTGTCATACTTAAGCCGCCGCTACGCTCGGCGATGCCTTTGTCCGTTGCGCGGCGATCTATGTAGGCATTCCCTTGGTCGCGATGAAAGTGAAAACCCCTCGCTCTGCTCGCGAGAGATGACCTACTGCTTGCCGAGAATCTGGGTGCTCCATCGCGCATGGCGCCGTGGCATTATTCGCGACTCTTCTCTGCTTCCTCCGCCCCGATTCTCCTCTCACGCAGTGTCCGTTTAAGAAAAATGGACCATTAAATTGGTCGTTGATTCCCGACTTTCAATACTCGAGGGAGATTTTCGATATATCTTCAGCAACGCGACGTGAGAAAGAGTTTTGAAAATATTTTTAACATTTGAAATGGTGATAAAAAGCAAATGCAGATTGTAGTTGTTATTTTCAAGTTATTGATACAAATAAAGTAAGAAATATAGTATGCAAACATTGAAAATAACTTAATTATTGATGTATTAGCTCAGATAATTACCAAAAATTAGATAAAATAATGTTTAATTTTGAGCTTATAAAATATATAACTATAATGATGATATATTTCTATATAAAATTTTCAAATTTTCTATCGTGTATTTAATAATGCTTGAAAACAAAAAATTATCAGGATTGTTTTTTATTTTGCAAAAGAAGACAATCGTTAAATCGTATCGTCAAAATTTTCGAAATATTGTATCTAAACGATTAAATACAAATTTAGTTTTTAATATCCCATGAAACTCTTAAGTTGCTTAAAGATATATTTATTATATTAGGTTGGCAGAAAAGTCGTGTCATTTTTTTTTATGTAAATGAAATGTGGAATCCAAATATCGAGTTTGTTAACGTATCCAAGTTATTTTAAATGATTTTCAATGTTCAATGAAAATGGACAATATATCATTGAATAAATTTTTGACTTTGTATGAATAAATCGCCTTTCATTTACATAGAAAAGAGCGACATTAATTTTTTGCCAACCTAATACATTTAAAGAAATAAGATGAAAAATTCTTTAACTAATTCTAGGACGCGAACATACTATTATTCTTTTCGACAATTATACGTTGTGTATGTGTCATTAAAATTTTTAATGTTTCCCTCAAGAAAGAGAGTCCCGACTCTCGTATAATTTTTCCTCGCCGCAAAAATGTCCTATCTTGCAAAACTATCGAATCCTGCGCACGCTTGATTACTCCATCCTCAGGTTGCAATTATGCCATTATACCCGCTACTTCATATGTATACTCTTAGAATTAACCTCTGAATGCGCACCTGCTGAGCATGTTCACATCTCGCGCACGTGTACGCGCGTGTGCGTGCGTGCGTGCGTGCGTGCGTGCGTTTTGAAACCCCCCGCACACGATACTTGACATCATTCCCGAAGAATGTAGTACACTTTTGCTAGTCTCATCAAGGGAAAATTAACTTTCTCAGGAGGTGCTTGCTACAACTCTTTAAATGAAGTAATAACTGTGAAACGTAACGATTAATCATTTACCATAATTTTGCATAATTCATACGGAATACCTCGTGCTATGCTAATACTGTCGTTATTTCTAGCATACGAGCTGTGTCAAGTCAATTCAAAGAAAGAATTAGAAAAGGAGTTAATTTTTCTTTTACACATAATGTTCAAGTATCAATAGCTTTTGTAATTAGCGGTAGAAATTAAAGGCTGTTTTATAAATTATTCCTTGAAAGTGCAAACAGATAAAAATTATATTCTTCGTATAGAATCTTTTATAAAGTTTAAATCTAAAGCTTATTTATCATGAAAATATTTAAAAATAGATGAAAAATCATGAAAAATGATAATCTCTTCCGACATTTGTGTATATTACATTTAATTGAATTGAAATTGAAATAATCTTTACTAAAAAACATTTGCTTCAAAATTATATTTAATAATTATATAGTACAAAGATTGTTGTAAGTTTGACGCAGTAATTTTTTTATTCAGAGGAAAGATGCTTTTCTATTTTTGAGACATATTCATTGTTGTTACTTCAACAGAAATTTCAATTTTAAAAAATCGTTAAGAATTAATGCTCATACAGAATGTTTTTAAAAAAAATTTTAGTCAAATTTTACAGGTATTTTTTTGTTACTTTTCCTTATTAAATATTGAGTTGAATATTATCTTTTTATGCACATCTTTGTTAACTTTTTAAGGTCTATTATCTGAACACCGTTTAGCAGAACATTTAGTTAACCGAAACATAGTTATATTGTAGTTATCCGGAAGAATTGATTATCCGAATTATTCTTTGATTAGTTGCGAGTACTATAAGGTAGGTACTATTACTTTAAAAATAATTCTGGATTTATTCTGAAGAATGCAATTAGGTGCACAATTCTGACGACATATAAAGGTGCATTGCGAGTGGCTGGAGCAATACGCTAGAGATTCGCACGAAGGGAGCTCGCTTAAATCTCTCAGGCAGGTTCGGCGGACAGACAAAGAGAAATTAGTTACACGATTGGCAGCGACGCGGCCTTAATGATCTTCTTTTTCCGGCGCGCGGTAGAACGCGCGACAATAGAGGTGGTTTCGACGCATACTTGGACGAGGGAATATTTGCGACACCAGGGTCGCAAAGCATGCTGTGAGATCAAGGCCTGGTATGTACATCGAAAGCATCATGCCAAGGATGAGTGCCGGGTTTAGTTTGCGAATGTAACCTTTTTGTTCGATCGAACGATTAATCACGATATGTAAGCCTTTTATTTGAAAAATTGAATGCTTCCCCGATCGAACATGATGTACTGCGATATTTAAGACGGAAGGCTTGGAGTCATTAGTTGCTTAAACTGCGTGAGAAAGGAGAGTGAGCGAGTCGTGCGAATTTTTTTTAATTATCTCTATAGACATTACAAAAACAAGTTTTTGCGCACTTTAAAAATAATAGATTTTGAACAAAATCCGGAACGACGTTAAAAAAATTAATTATAAAATTTCGATTTACATTATATCTTTTAATCAATAGAGCCTTTGCGATTTTGAAGATCATCTTTCATTTGAGACTAAGAAAACAAGAGGGTTTTAAAATAATTAGAAAGAATGGCACGCAAAAGACTCAATCTTTTATTTTATATGTTATATTTATATTTCGTTGATTTTTATCATTATAAAAAATTTTTATTATTATATCATTATAAGTTTCGATTCTCTTGAGTAAAATAGTGATTCAGTTTTTGTAAATTATGTTCTTTTTTTGTGATCAGTTATATGGCATACGTGTTGCGTCCGCTTATTATGCTTTCCGTTACAAATTTATTGCAGCTGCAATCATAGCAATTGGCATTGTTACAAATGAGATCTCGCTATCTTGCGATCGCATGCAATGATAGGTGAAACATGCATCCTGAGAAATGCATAAAATCCTGAGAAACGCATATAAATGACTTCATCCATCTTGCACTGGCACTACATTTATACGGTTTCCCTTTCAAATTTACAGCAAAACGAAGCTAAATGAATTAAATAAATGGAAGTCATATATCGAATCAAACGATCATTTCGTTGATTTACTAATTTATGTCATTTATTTAATAATTTATTAATTTTTTGTTTATTTAATAATTAGAGAAATTTAAGGTGACTATGCCTAAGATATGCAAGTTTTGAAACTGAAATTTTGGCTGTATGTACAACGCGAACTGCAAAAGTTATCGACATTTAAAAACAGAAGGCTCGTCCAGGTTTATTCTTTTTTTTGCTAATCGACAACAAAAAAATTTGGTTGCGAATGCCCGAATTTTGCGAATGCTCTGAAACTAGCTTTAAAGAAGAAAACAGTAAAAAATTTGATTTATAATGATTTTTGCAACGAAAATTATTATATTTTGCTGCGGTTTTAAATAAATAACTTTTAAACAAATAAGTGAATTTAAATCAATAAAATTTTGCACGAATATTTATTAGAGTTATATTAGTATATGTAAAAATTTTGATTTAATTGTTAATTTTCCATCAAATTTGCAAATAAGTATAATATAACACAATATTAGTATAAGTTCTATAAAACGCGATTTTACATAAGAATCAAGAGTAAAAAAATAAAATAATTTTTAAATCAATAAGTGAATTGTGCTCAAATTTTACACAGATACTCAAACGTAGTACTAGGATATTTTATGAAATATATTTATGATAATGTTTTGAGATGTGACCCATACATCCTTAAGCAATTTTCAGAAATTGCGCGAAATCTACCTTAGTTTTATAAACACTTAAGATTTAGAACTTGCTTGAAGCGCAACCGATAATCACCTCGCATATCGAAGTGGAATAGGGTACGGTAATTCATCGTCTTTGACAATACGACTATAAGCGGTGTACCGTATAACATGGGAGGATACACATCGTTTACGAAACCGAACGAAATATCAAATTGTTCCCATCGCCCTGTGACGAAATGAACGCGAGTACGGAAGGAGCGACGAAAGGAAGGGTGGCGGAGGGGAAAGCCCCTTTCACGCGGGCGGACAAAGAACATAGCGAGACATCCGGCGAATTTCGACGAGATCGCATCTGCTATTAATACACGTGGGATCACACCGATTGCACTAATGATATGCACGACGCTGCACCGCGCCATTGCAAAACGTACGTACTGTCCCAAACGCTAAACGCCCGCAATAACTATTAGTATTGCACCGCCCTCGATCCATACTAAACGACTTACATTCGAATAGTTTGAGGTAAAAGGACTCTTTAGCAATAAAGTTAGAAGACGAAAAACGAAATAAAATATTAACTTAAATAAATGGTCGTGAAAAATAAAATTCATATTAAAGTACGAGGCATGTCTCTACTTCTTTCTCAAAGTTTTCATATCGAATAATAATTATTCGATAAGTTGATTATATAATAATTCTACTGCTAATATATAGTTTACATTATTTATACAGTGCTGAAATTTATATGAAGAAGAGTTATATGTATATACGTATGTATATTTAGATGTATTATGAAATATTTTATTTATATTTTAAATTAACATATAATTTTATAATATTGTATTTTTTGAAACAAAATTAATTTTTTAAATTCTACTTTTGTGGGAGATCCATATTACCATCTCTATTTCTCTTCGATCCATTATGCAGCGTTGTCACATTTTTATAAATAACATCCTATGTAATAAATATTTCATAATTTTTAATTTTGAATTAATTGAAGATATTCAATAATTCGTCATATTAATGAATGTATTAAGGATGTTTTGGTTATACAATACAGGCTAAAAGTTATCGAAATTTAAAAACTAAAGATTCTTTAGGTTTATTCTTTATTTTTCTAATTAAAAACAAAAAATTTTGGTTACAAATACTCCAATTTTGTCCCTGCTCTAGCTGTAAAGAAGTAAACAATAAAAAATTTTATTTTTAATGATTTTTGCAGTAAAAATTACTATATTTTGTTGCAGTTTTAAATAAACAACTTTTAAACGAGTAAGTGGATCTAAATGAATTTTTGCATAAATATTTATTATAATTTTATTAGTATATATAAATTGTGATTTAATTGGTAATGATACTGTCCCATAAAATTTATAAATAAGTACAAAACGCGATTTTACATAAGAATTAAGAGTAAACAAAAAATAAAATAACTTTTAAGCTAATAAGTGAATTGTGTTCAAATTTTACACAGATCGTCGTGCATATCACAAATACTCAAACGTAATATTAGAATATTTTCTGAAATTTTTATATTTTTGGTAATGTTTTTTGAGATATGATCCATACATTCTTAACGAACGTAATCGTTAAGTTTTCAATTTAAAATATTAACAAAATTATTGTGCAAAATGTAAAATGGGAAAGGGAGTTATAATGCTATGTTTTCTTTTATTGTTAAATTATTTTAAAAATTTGTGTCATTTAAAATATCAATTCGATCAACAAGATTTGTATTTAAGTATAATTTAAAAAAGAAGTGATTTTTAAAAAATAAAAATAGAATTTTATACATAATAAATATATAATAGAAATCATGTAGTAAGGTAACATTAAGATCTAATCTTCTTTATATAAGTACATCTCAAGACATTTCATTTGAATAATGTTACGTACACATATGTCACTTTCAATGTTGAGCTCGGATTAAAGTTCCGAAGATACGATTGCGTGACTCAAAATTAAACAAAGACAGATTGCAGCATGACATTTGTCTAATGAGGGATATTTCTCATTAATAATATTGAAATTACAATGTACTCGCGCGCATGAATTGGACAATCGCAAGTTATCCGTGACCTTTCTTAGCCGGCAAGTGTGGCAAATGTGTTTCGAGTCATCGTGCTTTTCACGAACGTGCGTGAGGATTAATGCTAGAACATAACTCAAGCGATGGCATGTCAACCGCAGCCGATATTAGCGGCGCCGAATCACCTAGGTGAGAAGAAAATTTTACGAGCCGCGCGTAAGGCCACGCTGAAAATATTCGCGCGCGGATCGTCGACCGACATTATTATTTCAACACGTACGTACGCGTTAATACGCCGGGGGATTTAACTTGGGCTGTAATTAGCTCGTTATAGCGCACATTGCTACACGTATTACCGGGACGTTACGCCACGAAATCGCATCCAATTTCTGATTTATGATACAATTGAAAATGTCAACGAGCGAAAAAGATTATTGGAAACGGTTATTAACGTTACGATAGGCGAATTAACTATGATAGATATCTATCTTAGGTAAACGCCGTAGTTCTAATAGAATTCAATAAAAGTTTATGTGTACAGGATCAGATTCATTGAAAGTATACTTATATTGTATTTTCCGTTAAAGTAAAATAAATTTGGAATTACAATGCAAGCGAAGTTTGCTTACGATTTATTATATAATTCTTAAATTTACATGGAAAGTCGTTTTCATTATTGCAATTATTTCTTATTATCATAATTATAATTGTTATGTTTGTAATTATAGATATTGTAACTGTTAAATTATTTATGTGTAATATTTTGTAATAATATATTTATTACCAAATTGGTGTAATTATTCGTGCAAAAATAACTGTGTTTAATTTTAAAGCCTAATTTTCTCGATATTTTCTTGATTAGTTTATATAAGAGAGTTCGTAATAGCAGTTAAATAAAAATAAAATACATTTACTGTTAAAATTTCTTTTTTTTTATTACATATATTGTTGCAATATATTAACAGCATACGTTATAAAAATATTTAAGATGTATATTGATTTATATTAGTCCAATTTTGTTATTTATTATGCAGACTTAATAAAATTTCAGTTCATTCTATCTTAATTAGCTGTTTCTGGTATCACATATTATCCTAATGGCTAGTTTGTTGAAGTACTTGCATAATAATTCGCTACTTCACACTCTTCGTATGTATTTATGATTCTTGCAGGTCATAAATATTCTGTCATCATAGGAAGATAGCTAATATAAGATGGATTTAGCCTTGTAATAATGTGTGTGATTGTGTATTCAATTAATAAATTATATTTAATATTATTGAAACTGCGAATACACACAATATTATCAATCTTTTATTTTTAGCTTCCTCTAATGCATATTTTATAGTATATCACTTCAGCTTCAAATAGCTGAATAATTATTTGTTGATAATTGTTTTTATCGATGTTTTTATATCTATTGAAGATACTCAATAATTTCATTAAATCATAAATAAGTTGAATAATTGAAATGTCCTTATAGAACTAAAAAAATTTTAATAATGTATGTGCACGTACACTACAGTAGTTTGAATTAAAAAATAAGTTCTGAATTAAAGAGAGAAGAAATTGTTAAAAAATTTATTTATTTTGCTGGTATGTAAAATCGTATTACGTGGCAAAATAATAACTAGAAATAAAAAAACAATAATGGCGGGTTAATTCTAGATTCTTTTTTAGTTAAAATTGATATAAAATCTGGAATATACATTTTTAGCTAAACTAAATTAAAGAAATAGTAACAGAAAATATTTAAATCAATCAATAAAATCTAATTCAATAAATAAAAATCTCTTTATATCACACATTTAGCAAACAATTTAATGTACATTATCTCTTATATAACATTATACATTTTAGACTGTCATTAAGCTTGGATTGAAAGATTAATCGCGACTGTAACCTAAATTTGGAGATCTTTATTGCAACATCCACTTAGGATCGACTTGTTATAGAGATATCACGGATTGTAACAGATCTTTCGTACAATCCATCTATCGAAGCTATCGTCTTTCTCAACCAGTGCCATGTATGGAGAAACGCTTGTGAAGAAAAGGGCCCGGCTAACGATTGGACCTGTGTCAGAAGACCATTGTGTTTAAAACGCTGGAAAACCCAGATGTTAGGACGCCGTTTAGAGAGGATCAACGAGGCAAGACGTAATCAAATGGATCTTAGCAAACCTGCTAACGAGCCGAAAACGCGATATGTATTTAATATTATCAGTAATGAATTTAGTATTTCGAATCCTAAATGACATTTCAAGACACTTTATTGTTTATAATTAAAATGATTCTGAAAGACTCGAATAAAAGCATTTTTGATAATTAAATAATTAATATTAAAATTTAATATTTTATTAAATATTACATTTTAAAAAGAAGTAATTTTGATGACAATAAAAAATATGATATTGGTAAGATATTTAATGGAATATTTTCGAGACTGTTATATTTTATTTACAAATTTATTATTTATATCTATAAGTAATGAAAAACGTGTATAAGATAATTTTGTGAGAAGAAAACGGCTCTCTCATTTACAGATTTAAAACACTTTAACACTCCATAATCCATTCAAATTAGTACTTATTAGATAACGCGTTTCTAAAGATTTATTTATCGTCGATATCTAAGCACGATATCGACTTGCGCCGAATATGGACATGGCATATTTCGAAGGGTTCCTGTCAGACACAAAATATTATTTATGATACTGACAAGCTTCATTATGTGGTTGTCTTGGAATTTTCTAACATTCATATGATATTGAAATTATTACTTTTCTTTAGATCGTTACAGAATCATGGTTACAAATCCTGTTAAAATTAAATAACGCTTTTAAGATTATATTTACAAGACGAAATATTGTTAAATTAATTAAAAATATTTCAGAAATAGGAAATAAAGAATAATTGTAATTATTCTGTATTGACAAAAATATTGTCAAAAGAATATAAATATTTCAGATACAGAAAATGGAAAATAAAGAATAGAAATTATAGTCACTTCTTCTTTGTATAGTTAAAATTATTTATTTCCTTTTATCCAATGAAGATTGCTAAATAAAATGCGCAACAATATTCGCGCTTGATTCCGACTCTCTTTTCTAGCACTCATTATTTATCTTCATTTATCTCAGATCTTTTATCCGGAGAATTACTTTAACAGCAGTCATCTATAAGCGCACAAAGATGCAAAAGGAGGATCTTAGGCAAATTATTGATCTTTGTAAGACGCGAATAGGAAAGATCCACCGTGTGCTCCGTCATAACGGTGAGTAAAGAATACATGCACTAGCCGGATAGTGCTCGCGATGCGACCTTACGTCGTTGTCAGAGCACCATATACGTGTACGTCTGTATATACGTGCGCGATCCGACCTCACGCTCGCGCTCGGTACTCCGATCTTATGCAAATCGTCCGGGCAATGCGCGGCGCGCCATGGAATGATGAGCGGCTGGGTAAGGTCACCGAGGAGGAAGGTTAAAACAGGCACGGACTCGATCCCTCTTCTCGTCCACGGTACCGACGATGCCGATACAATCCCCGATAATGGCGCAGGAGGCAACCCTTTCGACTGCAACAGCGGCCGCAATTAATGTTTAGGTGAACCATCTTCTCGTGAAAGAAGTCGAAGGACTTCGTAACCCTCGATATATCTCGATCGTTATGCGCTTTGCTCTTCGCCGAGATTCGTGATAATCTTGATAATAATGTGCGACTACAGGTGCACATTTCATTGAACATAACGTATAACTTATAAGAGATGCAGTCGACATGATTCCATGATGCAATAGATGATACCGATCTTTCGATTTCTTTGTAGCTCTTACTCTTCATTTCCTCTTCTATTCATCCTTTTTATTTTGTTTTTTATATATTCTTTTTTATTTTCTTTTTTTCTTTGATCGTATAAACGTTACAATATTCCTAGAATATTATACGAATATTATTAAAAATTAAAATAATATTCCAAGAATATTATTCCATTTTAATGTTATTTTAGTATTATGGAAATATTGTATTAATATATGTCTGTTTTTGTATAATATTCGTGGTATACAAACTATTAAGTTGTAGAACATTTTCATGATATTCCACGGATATTATTTCAATATCCGTGGAATATCATGAAAATGTTCTACAACTTAATAGTTTGTGGTCAAAAATTAATGTGAATTATTATGCATAAAATATTCATAAACTTTATAATTATTACACTTAAAAGTTATAGTGTTCCCGATAATTTAAAATATTGAAGCAAATAATGTTATTTACTTCTTTATATAATATTCATATAATATTACCAGGAGAGGACGTATAACTACTTTCTATTAATATTAAATAATATTTCAGGAACATTATATTTAATATTAAATAATATTGTGGCACTTATAGAGGACTTGCTATTAATGATAATTTATTCTTTACTCGCAGTTTTGTTTGTTGAAAAAAATATTTAAACATGCATATATTAATTGAAAACATCATCTCTTTCTTAATCGCACGCAAAATCTGTTTCTGCTTAATCAGAAATATGATGAAATTTTCTATAAAAATGTATGGCTATGATTGCTGAGTATCGCGTAGCGCATTAACGTTAGAGTTCATGAATTATGTTAGGTCGAAACATATAATTACACAGATTACACAGATCATAATTTAACCGTTTGCGAACGAGAGGAAGATAGTAGTTGCTAATGCTGAAGACACAGCGCTCTCCGTTTCCTGAAGATCATCAGGTCCATCTCGCGTGGGGTCCTCGTTACAAAAATTCCGTATTGCGGAATGCCGCGTCTTTGTCTCCGACTCTCTTATTATCGGACTCTCTCCCAATCTAACGATTCATGTGATTCGACATCGACGATACTCTTAAAGGTAACTCCTTCCGTGACATTAAAAAGGCACTCCCAGGTTCTCGTTGCACCGGTCCCTTTGCTTGCAGTTTCACACGGCGATGTCGGATGTAGAAATATCTGCACTGCAACGACGTTCCATTTCTATGGCGTTTTACGAGCAACCATAATCTTTTACCTCGTATCTATTCCGTACTTAGCTTTTTCAAGAACAGTTATTTCCCATTACGTGTATATAAAGAAATAAATTATTCTCTTACACGGGAGAAAACATTTTGTATTTATGCTAAAACCGGTCCTCGTTAAAATGCGTTAAATTTTTAACATATCCAAGTGTTAATGTAACATAACATGATTATATTATTTGATCATTTTGTGTTAAATTGGTATTTAACATTTCTTCGCGTTAAAATAACACAATTTATGAGCGAATAAATAAATAACATAAAAATAATTGACTTTTAAAACATAAAATCTAAGATAAATGAATGAAATGTACACGTCAACATATTATAAATGTTAATTTTACTGAAGAAATATTTTTCCACATTTCGTTTCCAAACTGTATTGAAGTATTACACTTTTTGTGTTAATTTTTTACATAATATTTGTTATTTTCTAACATATTTATCTTGTGTTAAATTAACACAAAAATTTGAGTGAACCGTTTAGGGACATGCGATATATATAAAATTTAACACAAATCTTCCAATTGTGTATATATAAATCAATATCGGATTATTATTTCTTATATGTTATTTCTTAAGTTAATTATTTAATGCTTTATTATTTATCATGTGGTTCCCTATTCATTTGCAAAAACAGATATTAATTTAATTTAAAAATATTATTAGAATTAAAATTGAAGTCTTTTTAAAATACCTATAAAATACCCAGTGCCGGACAAAAGTGCTTTTATAAAATGACCTATATATTTCTGAAGAAAATGACAAAAATATTAATTTTTATAAAATATGTAATTATTTATTTTTATATATGTATAGTTACACATTATAGAAATTAATATAAATGAATACAGTTACAAGAAAGAGTTAAAAACATCTTCGGAAAAGAGAACAAAATTATTGGCACAATTAACAGATCATGTGTATTTGTGTTAGTAATACAATCTATCGTTTTTTAAACAGTGCTTGAGAAATTCCGATGTTTATTCTTTTTACTATTTAAATTAGTTTTTAATTGAGTTATAAGAAATNACTATTTAAATTAGTTTTTAATTGAGTTATAAGAAATAGTAGTAATTTCTACAAAAACCTTTAAAGTTATTAATACTAAATATATTATTAAATATAAAATATAAAAAAATTTTATAGAAATAAACAATTTACTGCTATTTTTTGAAAACATTTTAATTATTTAAAATATTTTACTATTTTATAGTAGCAACTACGCATTGTGCCAATACTTTCATCTAACACTGTTTATATTTAACTCATACTTTATTCTTTCTCTTGCTTTTACTTGTCCTTCATGCAGTAATATATGACTTCGCACCTTTCACATCGGATTACTCGTTAAACTGCAAATATATGAATAAGATTGAATAATTCGCTCCTTGGATTACTATATTTTTGATTTCTATGTATATATTCTATTTGTATCTACACATATATGTATACAATATGTATATATATATATATATAATATTTTATATAAGTATGTTGTTTAATTTTACAGATCTCTCTCTCTTATCAGAATGTTATAACAAATGCTCGT
Organism: Solenopsis fugax; assembly: GCA_003595255.1. NCBI lineage: Eukaryota > Metazoa > Arthropoda > Insecta > Hymenoptera > Formicidae > Solenopsis > Solenopsis fugax. The sequence goes on from QKQZ01047409.1 coordinate 19,788, forward strand.
TACCTACGTATAACGTTACTAAAGTCATGTATTTTCGCAAGTATGTCAAATAAAGTTACGAAGTTATTTAATATTAAAACTTAAAAAATAATTAAATTAAAAACTTTTCTTCTTCCTCTTTCTACCTTTTAGATTATATTTAGTCTATATAAACATTTCTTTAAGAAAGAAACTTATTTTGAAGAATACTATCGAGATGTTTAATGCCAGAATTTAAGGAACTGTAAGAAGCGATAACCTATTTACTTCCCGTTAAAATAAAATGAATTGTTATGCAAGTAGTCTGTATGTAAATATAATATATAGGAAGACACCATTACAACTCGAGTATTCTTTCAATGTAACAATTGTGAAACCTCTATACGGATGTTAGAGATTCGGTGAGAAACGCATAGATCCGCGACAACCTCGATTCGCATAATTAAATGTCGGCGTCGTACCAACTGCGATTTCATCAAGTTTAAAGTTTCTAATTAGCGAAGATGTCACGCTAACAATCCTCTTTCTCAAGTTATCACGTAATGTAGCTTCTTCTCAAGCTGATGGTTTTACAACGATGCATATTACGTTTTAATCTATTTCACAATGTATTGTTCTATAGAAAAATGTAGTAGAAAATTAAAGTAATAGTAAAGGTAATAGTATTAAAGTAGTAGAAAATTATAGAAGCTACCATATATAATGGTGGAATATATCAAAATTAAATCTTAAATAACATAAAACAAATTTTTAATAATTTATATATAAATTAATGTCCA
>QKQZ01047410.1:0-13704 GCA_003595255.1 Solenopsis fugax
TTTTAAAAAAGGTATATATAAATATACACGATTACAGGATTTACTTGTTACATGTCAAAAATTAAGATTTGATAATTGAGTTAGTAAAAATAATAATTACTTCTCATCTGATTTTATAAGGAAATTTTTAAATCATTCCTGTCAATATATAAATGATAACAGATAATTTAATTCCTCTTTTAAATAACACTTAGTTTTCGAAACTGTAAGATTATTGAATTGTTTAATATAATACACAGAATATCTCAAATTTTGCAGTGTAGAAAGAATTTAAAATCTCTTCAAGAAAATAATTTTAATACCTTTCTTAATACATCTTGTACATATATATATTATGTGAGCTTTACAATGCAAGTGCCATTGAATTTTTTAAACAGTTTAGCGCATAGAGTATTCTCGGTACGTATCACAAAGAAACGGAAAATACAGATTTAAAAATTTAAGTTTTACATGTTTTATTGCTTTAGTATGTTTAGTAACGTAGTAATAAGAGTTTATATAAATTTAGGATAAGTTCTTATAGTGGCATATTTGTTTAATTATGTGCGATTTAATTTTTGTTATGTATTGTTATAAGAATTTCTTCGTGTTTCGATTATCTTTTGTTATCTCTTTCTGCAAGTATCTACAAATATGAAATTAATTACGAATTGGTATCACACAACATTTATAATCTAATTTGTAATGCTAAGTCGAATTCATTCTCATATTACGAGAAATGATCAATGAAGTGTCGAAAATTTTTGAAATAAATATATTTTTCTGAAGCGAATAATTTTGATATTATACGTATATATATTGTACCGTATGGACACAACATTGAATAATTTTGATTTTGGTGAACGTGAACGATCAACGATGTATTAAGTAGCAACGATTTATAACTCGATTGAGTTTCGATAATAGAAAACATAACATGTAATATCGACGATTGTATAGAACACCAATGTAATAATCAGTGTAATAACTCGCGTATATTGAAAAAAAAAGGTTGATAATAGCTATCAAATATTAGGTGAAATAATATCAATTAAAACAATAAAAAAATAACAAAGGCCAATGAGAGTCAGCGCGGATAACAATGCGCAAAGAACCTGATACAATTAGATCAGTTTATTACAAATTATCTAGTTTGTATTTATTTATTATTACGAACATTTTTTTAAAAATAGTGTATGTATTTGTAAATAAAAGAAAAGGAAAATCTGGCCGACATCAGTCCATGTAGCAGAACGTAGTCGAGCCACCGTCGGTTTGCCAAATCCGTAGTGGCATCATTACGCTACATGGACTGATGTCGGCCAGATTTTCCTTTTCTTTTATTTACGATTACTAATACGCTGAGGATGACTTCAAAGGGAGTCGAAACGTTCTTTTTGTTGTTTGGATTTGAACTGTTGTTATAATAAACTGATCTAATTTATCAGGTTCTTTGATTGCGCATTATTATCCGCGCTGACTCTCATTGGCCTTTGTTATTTTTTATTGTTTAAATTTTGAGAGTCCTTGTGTACTCATATGTTTTGAATACCAATTAAATTTGACAAAATAATTCTACTTTTTTAAATATTTAATAAATATTATCATGAAATGGTATTTACTAAATATTTAAAAAAGTAAAATTATTTTTAGTTATATCAATCACATATTTCATTGGCATTATTTCACTCAACATTTGGTAACTATTACCAAACTCTTTTCGTTGTATATTCTCATATGCGAAAACATTGTTTTCAGTTTGATTTGTGCTCTGGTTTCTTATTACGATCTATTTATATATACGCGAAGCAAATACATACACTATTTTTAAAAAATGTTCGTATAAGAGAAACTTACAATTTAGAGAAATGTATTGATATAAATATTTAAATATACAATTAGGAACTACAGCATGGAGAGAGATTCGTAGTACGAAGAAAAATGAGATAACTTGAAGAACATATTTGGATGATAGAAAGATCAAAATGTGTATAAGTACAAGTTTGTCTTTAATCTGCTGAAATGCTGTTATTTATTTTTGTACAAATATGTGAAATTATAAATTAACTTTTATGCCAAATAGCAAAGAGAACTATAAGTAGCAAAAGTTTACGCACTGTTATAAATTGTTTCCAGATACAAATAATTTATTAAAAATGTAACGCGCGTCTATTACACACAAATACACATGTATATTATTTTAATATGCTTATATACATATAGATACATGAACGCGACATTTATCTAATTAACTGTGTAAATCCATCTTGTTTCAAGCGTTGTGTGTGTGTGTACTGCATTAGAAAAGATAAAAACTGTGATGACAAAAAAGTTATTTAATAAAAGAATTATTCATGTTATACACTAACGAACATATGGAATCGAATATTTGTGTGAAACAATATTTTTATTACTCATACTACTCCTATAAAAATAAGAAATATCTGAAATTGTATTTTTGTGAAGTATATCTGTAATAAAAATATAGTTAATGCGAGAGAAATAAAAAGATTGGAACCATAGATTATTAACGTTGTCAGTGTTACTATGAATATGCTGGCATGATGCCATAAATTTAAAAATTATGTCTACATGAATTATTTACATATTGTTTACATTATGTTTATACCAATCTTTATTCACATAGGCAATATAAGCAATTAAGTTATAAATTAGATAACAATACAAAAAATAATAAAATTGTTATATCTGACTTTAGTATTGATAAAATAAATACATAATAAAAAATTTTAAAATGGAATATAATTTTCACTATGTTTGATAAAATCTGAAACTTCTATATTCATTAAATATTGTTTACATACACGTAAAATATAGTTTATATTGTATGCATGTAATGTAGATTATTTATGTTACGCATAAACGTTCAATTCTGATATAACACGTTATATCATTAAAATATTGTTAAAACTTATTGAAAAAAAATATTTAGTTTACAGAATTCTTTTCTCAATTACATTCTTATGAAAGGTTTATATTCTTAAATAAATAACAATTCTTTAGCGGCTTAATTTTTTTTTAAGTTAAAAGCTTGGTTAAGGATGTTATCGATAGTTACAAACATCAGTTATAAATATTAATAAAAATTGATTTATTACGGTGTATTAAAATCATGATTTATGCAAATATTTTTTAAATAATCATATATGTTTATTTCCAATGAAATATATTATGTAAAATTGTTTATGATTATCCCACAGTACTCCCGAACATAGCAGATTTTTTTTCTGTCTACATTAATTAGGATTACTGTCCTATTTGAGAACGATATATTCTACAATTTAATCTTCGGTCTTTAATTGTCTCATTTTTTAACAAAAACAAAAGATGCACGATTTATTTTAGTTTGTTTTGACGTGCAGAATAATTTACGAACATTTAAAATTTAAATATAGGTACGATATTATTCGAAAATATAATAATAAATAAATACAAACTAGATAATTTGTTCCTAGATTATAATTAAATAAAAATTTATTTATGCATTCGTAGAGGCACTCAGAAGATAAAAAATTATTAGAAAAATTTATTTAGATTATGAAGGTAAGTTAAATGAGAATTGAATATCTTTGTATCGAAATTCTCAATAGAATCGTCTGAGATATTAGAGTAACACGCGAGGGAGTTGTTGAAAATAGCCTGTATCTTCCCCAAATTAATTTCGCGTATTGACGTTATTATTATATTGATTGATAGCTACGAAGCACTTATGAATTATGAATTCAATCCAAAGGCCATAGTTTTTGACCCTTTGCTACCTATTTGCCAACTCTCATTGATCGTTCCCATTTATTATTATTATTACTACGATTCCATTGCTAGATGGATGTAACTATCGAAATAAAACTTGAATTTATTTTTGCAATTGAGATATTTTTATCAATTATAACTTTTACTGTATATCACTATACTTTTAGTGTGTATCACTTATCAATCTTACATTAATATATATCATTTATTACGTATGCTGCACCTTTTGCGTGCATATTCCCTGTAAAAAATAAATGTAATTAATAAAGAATATATATAATTTAATAAATACGTAACTAAATATTAAATTATTATTAAATAATTACAAGGAACACATATTCGAGAAACATTTACGATGCTGGAGAAAGGATATATAAAAATAGTCAAAAGATTGATTCCGTATTATAAGATAGGTGAGAGAGTTTAGTTTGCACATTGCATTTATCAAAGATTCCGGGAAGGAATCCGAGATTTCGGGCCCGAGAAATCGCTCCTGGTATTAGCGGATCATGCAGAGCAAAGAGGTTGCAGGAGGTAATCAAGTACTTTACCCCGATTTATTCACTTTCTACTTTACCGACACTTGATGACGGCGCAGTAGATAAGGTTATTTACCCAAAGGGTTAAATTACAGCAATAAAAATATTGAAATTTTTTTAGTGTCAAATATCTAATTGGGAATGGAATTTTGGTAAGAGTGAACAGAACAATAAAATTCAAGCGGACCGAATAAATCATGCTTAGTTACTGTTTAATCTACTTTTATTATACTATCACTCTTCACAAAGTTATGTATCAATATAAAATACAATGTTTCTCCTCACCATTCTCATAGATTAACAAATATTTAATCCATAATTCTTCCGAACTCGGAAATAATTCCAAGAATGAAATTAATCGGTGGATATGTGCTTAATTTTTAAGCTATGCATAATATACAATTTCCTTGCAGTAAAAATATATAATGACTACAATATAGTACTTGATTCCTGACTAGCATGTGTTTATAAGTGACTTTCTACTTCACATATATGATACTTAAGACGGAATATTTAAGTTAATTAATTATTGATTCAAAATAAAAATTTAACTTTATCTCATATACATATGTGTATTAATAACGCACGAATGCAATCGTATACAAAATCTGTAAGAAAAAGAAAGGAAAGTAGAAATTCATTCGTGCAATAGATAAATTTATATACGCAAGAAAATTTCGCACTCGACACATTCTCCTGCTCAAATGCATGCAATTCCATTCGTTATATGTACTCATGTGTGTGCGTACGCAAACGCAAACATACAGATCACGGTATATAATGACGATTCTCTATCTTATGAATACATTTTTTTGAAGATATTACAATTTATGAATTTTCTGGGCCGTAAAAACTACATAAAGAGGAATATAAAGTCAATTGTTCTGTGTATTGTTATACTTGCGTAAAATATCTAACCGAAATACGCAAACTCCTTATAATTCAATGTGTCTTAGTATCATTTTCTACAAATCGCTTTTGTATACAATATTTCATTAAGGCTTCTACTGTCTATTTGACGCAGTTAACTATTGTATAATTTCTACACTTTAAACAAAGAAAAAACCAAAAGAATATTTTCATTTGTATGTTTGGTAGATAATGGTGCTTTTTTGGAAATGCACAGTAGACAGAAGGTTTTACAAATGATTAATTTCCAATTGCGCATAGGCCTGTACATATAAATTATACATTCTAGCACTGTAGATATTTCCTACCAGTCATTACACCAACTATTTCTCAGTCTTGTAATAATACTACTTTTTAATACTTTATATAAAATCAGTTGCATGTATCTTTACACGTTGTGAAAGAACATTACATGTCTTCAATCTAAATTAATACATATTGCAATAGACTTTACGGATTTAATGCTATTATAACAGTGTATTGTATATAGAACACAAGTGGATAAAGTTTTAAGAGTAAAAAATATTCTCTCGTATACGAAACAATGCGTTAAAGTTTGGCCTAATGGAAAAACAATTCCATATGTTAGTTAAGGAATGATATAACAAGATGTGCTAAGGCTGCAACAGCAAAACAACTTTGCATCATACTAAAAGATTCTTCAAAATATCTAATACCTAAGAAAATAAAAATTTAACAATTTTATTTTCTTAGACATCGAAAGACATCGTTTTGTGCTTTGTGTGAAGTTATTAATGCTGTTGCAATCTACAATCACATCTTACAATATGTATTGTCCCGCAAGTTTAATGCTTACAAATCTGCATTGGTTGATGATGTTAACATCTATGATTTTGATCATAAACATTAGTTTGATTTACTTGCCAGGTAGTATAATAATGTATAATGGATATAAAACAGAATTCTGTGCATTAATTATATCGGCCTTACAAATGTATAACTCTAAGATTTTATTATTGCGTTTAATATCACTATTATGCTAACTTTCTCAGCATGATATATTTACTGTATGTGCAATATTATATGAATTAAACTCCTCATAAATTTGTAATCTCTTCTCATGAAAACAGAATAATAAGAAAAAAGAAATAAGAAAAAGCACAAAATAAGTGTGCTCGTATATGCATAATTTATATGTTTATAAATATATTAGAAATAGAATATGATATATAGCTTAAATAATCGTTGTAAATATATTACTTAATTTCATAATTTATCTATTTGTACCTAATATATTAAATAGAACATGCACCGTTCAAATAGAAATAAATACTTTTTTGGTAAACGCTTTGTAGATATGTGTGTGTGTACAGCACACATTAATCACAAATAAATATGTAAGTATATGAACTATTAAGTACAACAATAAATGAAATCGGAATACATGTGTAAACAAAATGAAAAATATTATAAATGTTATGCCCATTTGCATCAAGTTATTTTACTTCATGATATCAACAAAATTTAATAAAAGCAATTGAGATATAAAAGATAAATAATTTAAGAAAATATGTTACAATAAAATCGAAAATGTTCATTGGTGACTATTGAAATAACTCGATCTTTACGCATTTCGTAAATCTTATTCTCTCAGAAATATTGTTTATAATCTATATATATAGTGCCGTCTTTGATTGCCCAGAGACAATGGTATTTACACACACCATGTGTGTCCCATTAGAAAGAAGACCATTAAAGGCTGTAACATTTTATCTTAATCTTTAAAAAGTAACTTGTAAGTATGAAAACCCTGTGAATGCTATGCAACTGACTATGTTCAGTGCATTTTTTTTTGGTTGTACAGAATGTGGATAGATATTTTTTTCAATCAGTACAAACAAACGATCTCTAATGATATTCTTCAAATATGAATTCTTAAAACTTTGTAGAATGCAGATAATCGACTGCAATTTTTTAAGTTTTCAATATTTTACAGATTTGTCATAGTGAAGCCATCCTTATTCTATATGCTTCCAATTTGAGTTCCTGAATTCTAAAAAGAAACATTATTCAACGAGTTTCTATTTTAGCAATCAATGTTCTCAAATTGTAGACTCAAGAAGGAATGCGATTTAATATTATAATTTTGTTTTGCCTTAATTCTCATTGATCCATAAAATTTTAAGAATTCCGATTTGAAATTCTAAGAGTTATTATAATCTCATTCAATTTTCCAAAGATGACTGTACAATAGTCTATATAGAAGTATACTCATACAAAATAAGAAAGTATTTAAAAAACGATATAAAGTATAAGATGCATATCTTTTACCCTAGGGCAGGATTCTTACTATACAAACTATTAGTTTTCTTATTGAGCATATTTTAGAAATTGTTTGAGTCGTTGTAGGAAGTGTTTGATTACTGACATTATTTCGACTATACGCTAGTACCTAGACTTTTGTAGATTGATGTTTCTTTTTTTTACATTTTTTAGATTATGATTGTGCTCTTCAGAGGAAGACTTTACGAAAACATCAATGAAACGAACGTCCGAATTTAGTTAAAGGGCGCTTTCATATTTTTAAGAACTATCAATTTTTGATTATTTGGCATACTATACTATATATATATTGGTATGTGACGAATGATAGATACTTCGAAAATGTGCTTGTAACCCCAGATATCCGCGTATAGTGTAAATAGTCACAATGCCCCAATTATAATTTCTACCGTGAATATTTTTACCCATTTTGTTTGGAATTCCTAGGAACTTCAAGTTTTTAACTCTTCCCAAACAATAGTACACATTCAAGCTTCCTGCAAAAAAGAAAAATGTGTGCATTATTATCGAAGGACTACAGGTCAGTAAACTATAAAATTAAAATATTTAAGCAATTAGATAACAAAATAGTAAATTAAAATAAAGCAGTTTATCTTCTAATTTTTTAAAAATAAATTTCAGAATATATTTATAAATACAATATTAAATAAAATAAAAAATAACAGAAATAAAATAATTACGTTTGTGATCATCAATTGCTTTTGTGTCAAAATACTTGACTATTTACAGAATTTGATGTTATACAAATCAATCTAAATATTGTATCTATGATGTTGTAAAAATCAATCTAAATATTGTATCTATTTTTTATATACTTACTTCGGGGAATAGAAAATGCTCACGAGTGGGTTGTGGTTGCTCAAAGGGTGAACTACTCATGTAACCAGGTGACGGCGATTCGCTCTTTTCTAACACTGGAGTGATATTTGCATAATTAGCAGATGCCGTTGTGAGAATCCGTCCTTGTTCCACCAAGATACTCCGATCGATCTTGTAGTATTCCTTTCCGCTACGAGGTCGAAGAGTCGTTGCCACCGTTCTGCCTCCTAATCTATATGAACATGCATAATTTTCTTATATTAATTATGCAAATAACCAATATTAGAAATAATAATTTCTTTTATTACCAATATTAGAATTAATAATTTCTTTTAATTAATTCCAAACTATTATGGTGCGAATGTATGTGTAAAATTATTTTGTCAAATTAAATTAATTTTTATTTTGTCATAATTTTTTTATTTTGTTAGACAGAGAATCAAATATCAAAGAAAACAATCTCATATATATAAAAGACATCTCCAAAATCAGTAATTCATAAAACTAAAATATTTAAGCAAATTAGAACAAAATAGAGTGAAACAGTTTTCTATTTGATAAATTTCACTCAAAATATATTTATGAATATGATAAAATAAAAAAATAATAAATTTTATGGTAAAAAGAAATCAATAAAGTTATATACAGAGAAGAATTTATAGCTAAAATCCTGAAATATCCTGTATATAAATTTCTAAGAAGTAATACATTTTATATAACTTTATTTTAATGAAATCATATTAAGTTGGAGGAAAGACAAGAACTTCGGCAAAAGTTACAACTATGTAAGACCTTACCTGAGGCTGTCAGGCGTATCGGATGAAGAGTGCGAGGATAACGACAAAGTTTCGATATAATCTGACATGTCGGAAGTACCGCTGCTGGTACTTCGTGAATCGATATAAGGTGCATTGGAGACTTCACTGGGACTGTTGAAGCCCTTTGTAGTCTTTGGTAAACACGTGGGTATGTCGGCCTCCGCGGATGAAGATTTCGTTGGTATCTTGATCTTTTGGAACTGGAAGGAAATTTCACGGAGAGGATCGCTGGACTTGGACTTCCTCGGCAGGCTGCTGTGATAACACGTTGGCGGCGGGCTTTTGCGGCAGACCGATAACATATTCTGCTTTACTGCCGAAGCAGCGGGTGTCGACAACTCGAACTCCACGAATTCCGTCGTTCGGTGGCTTAACGAGCCAGTAGAGACGCCGGAATCGTTGCTGCTCGAGGAATCTCTATTGTGCCCGGTCTTGGATGGTACAGACGACGAGCGTCGGATCTTAATGAACGATGGCTGAGACGCGGCCGTCAATATCTGCCCACTCTCGTGATTACTACTGATCTTGCTTTCGGAATTGACGCACGAACTATGCGGTTCACCGGTTATCAAAGAGTTTTTATCTGCTTCGCTTGAGCACTTGTGGATGGTAAGCGTGGACGGAAAAGTGTGGCTCTCGTCGTCCAGATAATGCGCGGATTCCGCAGAGTAAGATCGTTTCCTGAGAAGTATGCCTATGTTACCGCCGGATTCCGCAGCATTACCCGTGTCCAGATAACGACGTCTGAGGTACGGGCTAGACAACATCGCCGATCCTGGTACACGATATTCCGAATCAGAACGCTTCTTATTCACCTCGAGCAACGTGGAACCCGATAACGTCGGATTGCTGGAACTCTTGATGCCGCTGCAAAGCCTTGATAAAATCTCTTTTGAACAAGCGTTGTGAACCGGTTGCATCGGCAAATAAGCAGGGAACGACTTCTTCGAAGTCTGTTTGTCCGGATCCATGACCAAATAATCGTTTTCCTTTTCCTTCGCGTGACCGCATTTCTCGCAAACCTTCGAAGCATTGTCGTTCGGCGCTTCGGACACTGGTTCTTTCAATTGATTCGCAAATTTCTCAATCTCTTCCTGCGAGATACTGCTTTTCGTTAAAACATCCTTGCTGTTCTCGTAATTCTCCAGCGATTGCGTAAAATCGATGTTAACGTAATTTGCTTGCTTCGCTTCCGGTTGAGTATCTATTACCGGTTCAACATTCTCGTAATTATTCAATTTATTTCCCGCGGCGCAGCCGCAGTTATCCGTTGCTTTGTCGTCAGTCGATTTATGTTTATTTACCCTTCTGGCCGTTGCATAAATGGAAACTTCTCCACTGGCGTTTACCACCGGCATCTTGCCTTCACCCGAAAGTTTCACGGGATGAACCGTGACGCCGGTAGGTTCGATTCCCGCGCCGCGTCGGCAATAAGGTAAGACAAAGCCGGCCCAGCTCATAACATTGTGACAAGGACATCCCGAAGATCTAGGTGACTGAACTGCGAGTTTTGCGGGACATCCACATCCTTGCAGGACCACAGCCTGCGGTACCTGAGGTGTGTCATAATTAGGGTAAGTTTTCGGCAGTGTAAGACATTCTTTTATTTTTCTCGGTGTATCGTAATACTGCTCCGGTTGCGGACCCTGCTCCAATAGCATGTGATGTCCCAAAATAGTTTTAGGAATATCGTAGTTCTCATAAGGTCCCGCAGTGCCACGAATTACAGGTTGTTGAGATTGTTGCTGAGCCTGCTGAATTTGTTGAGATTGTTGGGGCTTCCGAGCGTGCACACAGATTTGTTGCTCGGGAGGCAGTGGCATTGGCGGTTTTTTAGGCTTTTTGGCAGTGACGGACTGGCTGGCAGTGACGGACTGGTTGGCAGTGACGGACTGGGTGGTTGTTGACACTGAGGGCGGTTGGGACGGTTTCGGCGGTCTCGGCGGTAATGTACTCGGGCTCGGTGACATTTGACGAGCCGTCGTCTGTGCCGTCTGAGACTGGGCGGTTTTCGATTGCGTACATTGGCATTCAATTTGCTGTGAACTGGAATAATCGCTCTCATGGCTACTGCTGCTGTAAGAGGACAGGGAGAGTCGGTCGAAGGTACGGGGCTGCAAGTGACATCCTAAATTGTTCAACGTGCTCGCAGCGGGGCTGCTTATGCCACTTATTGTGGCAGTGGTGATTAAGGTCGACGATTTCGAAACGGTACCAAGCTTACTAATGCAACTCGCGCATCTCTCAAGGCCCGCAGCACCCTGACGAGTGAGCGAACAGCTACGCCACTCACCGCCAGGTTGCTGATCAGGTAGTTCCGAAATGGACATCGTGTCTCTGCAGCTGTAATCACCATCGAGCTCTGTCTGCTGCCTGCTCTCCGCAGATGACCAATACGGCGAACTCTCATTTTTACAGCTGTCACAATGCTCCTCGTACGTCGATGTTGAATACACGGCCGAAGAAAAGAAATCGCTGGCTCTAGTCTCAGCACGGGAGCACTGGCGTCGCCCTGGACTGTCTTGGCTCGACAATTGTTCTCTACCAAGTGGAGATCGCTTCTTCGTAGTCAGCTTTCCCTCGGCAGCCAACTGCAACGTCTTGACTATGTCGTCTCCCTGATCGGTTATTAGAACATGCAGCCCCTCTCCCCGACCGCATCTCGAACCACCCTCAAAGCAGAATCTGCCTTCGACTACGCCGTATCGTCGGAGATGCGCGATTTCCCAGATACCGACGAGTCGAGGAGGCACGCCGATGGTGATGCAGAAACGACGGTCCTGAATGTGCAAGTGCGCCGGCCCATTAGTGAACTTCGCTTTCGATGGTACCGAGGAGATGAGTATCAAGAATTGCTGATCTGTTGACAGAAAATTGGACGAATTAAATATCCGAGATAATAATCTTTTATCTCAGAATTTCGCATAGCAATTTTGCGTATACATATAACACATGTAATGCTTTTCATTTTCTTTCTTTCGCGATAGCTTACCTTCGCCTAAATTGTTCGAGATCTTAACTTGCCACTGTATCAATCGCTCTCGCGTATCAAATGCGAGAACGACTGTCACGTCTTGGCAAATTATAGCAATCGTATTGGATTCTTTGTCGAGTGTGAAACCACTCTCCACTCCCAGAAAGTGTTGCAAGCTTAGGGACGCTTTTGTCTGGCCTTGCTTGTAACGATCCTTACTGTCCCCATAAAGTTGCAAATGCAAGCAATCTGTTAATGGAAAAAAAAAAAGAATATTTATACCTCGCATATATTTTAATATTACACGTTTTTAATTTCTTGCTCATTTTTTTCTTTAATAAATTAGAAGAAAAATTGTTTTTTTATGTTGTACATGTGTATACGAAATAACAGATATTTCATGTTTATTAACATATATAGAAGTATTCATCGTTTTGCTACACACATTATTTCCCGGTAAATATAAAGTCATAATAAACATTCTCATACATAGAAACATTTATCAATATCTTGAAGTAATATGTCAAATGCTTAGGCGTCTTCTTCGTTCTCCCATAAATGAAAAATTTATGAAGCGCTCAGATTTTTGGTACGAAAATATCCTCAAGTTACAGGGATCATATATTAATGGCTATTGCCAGGAGCAAAGCTGTTCTTGGAAACTTTTTTTTGTTGCTTCAGGCAGAGCAACAGATGTGCCAGCTGTCACCCTAAAGTCCAAAGGAGGGCCCTTTGTACTGATAACTAGTACGAAGGGTCCTTTAAAGGGGAAAGAGAGAAAGCGAGAGGCGGAACTAATTAATTTTTTGATGACAAATTCTCCCAATATAACGAACAAAATGTAGAAATCTTTCACTCAACCGCTACAATCAATTTTAAACAAACTGATATTAATTACGCAAACAATATTTCAGCTATGTTAAATTGAAGTTCCTAACTAACCAATTTAATTATACGTAATCAAATTTTATTATAAAATGTAATAAGTTTTGTTATACACATATATCCGAAATATTATTATATTCTGGAAAATAAATCAATTAATACACTTCCATTCAAAGTTTCAAGTAAATTTTGTTTCTCGGGAAAAAAATGGATGAGAATACTCCAATAATTGATAATGTATTCTTTATAAACATATTAGCTTGTAATGAACCAAAGCAACATATTCAATCTGTGGTAAACTCAAAATATCTTCAACCGTAAAATCAAAACAAAGAACATCTTACAAAAATACGTATAACGCATTCTGCACAGTTTGCCAAGCAGACATAACATAGTGGAGATAAGAGGGGGTCTATTATGCAAATTGCGAGATACCGCTCGTATCAACGTGATAGCGAAAGCAAAAAGTAGGAACGCTTCAAGAGTGTATAATGTTTCCTGTTTATTATCTTATTGTTCCCTTCCCTCTCCCCTCTTTCACTCACTATGTACAATGCAATCGTGATACAATACAAATCTGCATATCCAAGTCTTTAACACAATCTTATGTCTCATTAATAATAGATTATTATTAGCTCATTTGAGGTAAACGAACGACAAGCCAGTCTAAAACTATTGTTAACCACTGCGTTTAAAAACAAGCTAA
>QKQZ01047412.1:0-18438 GCA_003595255.1 Solenopsis fugax
GTGCGCTCTCGCAACTGCCCGACGACTACGAATAGCGACGGCGACGAGCGACGGAGCCGTCGTCGGTCCGCGTCCGCTCCCTCGGCAATGCGACCTCGACTCCGCTTTTTTCGCTTCCTCGTGGCGAAAGACGAACAAGAGAGAAAGATAGAAACAGAGAAGAATAGGAGTAAAATAGAGAGAGAGAGGAGGGGGAGAGAGAGAGAGAGAGAGAGAGAGAGAGAGAGAGAGAGAGAGAGAGGAAAGAGAGAGAGAGAGGAGAGAGAAAGGAGAAGAGAGAGAGAGAGAGTTCTATACCATACTATTTTTTAATAATTTGGTANGTGTCTGTCGTCGGGGTCCCGCGTCCTTCCGCGCTGCCCAGAATTACCTACGAGAACGCCAGGCCGCGATCAGCACCCTGGCGATATCTCCTCTCGCTCCCTTCTCGCGTCGCAACGCTCGCGTCGCTCGTTATCACGCGAATCTCCGATCTCGCGGAACAGTGGCCGCTGCCGCATGAAACGATCAACGATCGCAGATCGTTCGGGATTCCGCCGACGGCAGCGAAATCGTTCTTCGCGTCGCCCGTCGCCCCACGGTCTAGGGACTCTCGGACGGACATGTCCTAGGGATTATCGCTCTCGCAAGGCGATCGGGACGCGACCCTGCGTCTCTATAGCAACTCCACGCAAGCGTCGCGTTGCGTCTCCTCGTCTCTCTTGCGTACATTTTTATAACCTTTATAACCTACCCAGCTGATGATTTTCCGTCTATCGTTCCGAAAAACGCGATTTTTTCGCGATGAAACGCACTCTTTCTTCTCCTCATTAAGTGTTTAGAAATTGTTACGTTTATTTTAATAATATCTTGAAAGAGCATTAATTTTATAAGCAACAGTAGCAGTCTAATTTTATTCTGTATGTTATACTTTACACTGAAATACGAAGAGATTTTAAAAAATTCTTTCATGTTCATTTTGTTCATTCACCAATGTAAATTAACCTCGATTTAATTTACCCCTAATCTTTTTCTGATTTAAAGTAGGCATAAACATGAATCTAACATAAAAATAAGGTGCGGAGTGTGGAGGAAAATTTTTTTCTTCCGTGAATTGTTGAAGGGGTTCAGGAATTTTTCGAGACGAGCTTGCTCGCTGATGACAGAACAGAACGTGAACGATAAACGAACGATATTGAGATCTGTTGCTTGATTCTCCAAAAATGTTTACACTTAAAATGAGATAAATATAACGCTCGAACGTTGGAGAGAGAAAAAGCGGAGATTCCAAGTGCAAAGAGTGCAAGCAGCATGAATAAACCTATACTTTTTTTAGATATGTACATACATATACCGCCTACCGCCTCGCGAGAAGCTCGATTGCCAGTCATAGTCATTGCCAGTATCGCTCGTGCGCGGCCAGCTGGCGATCGTGTCTGTTTTATTGCCCGAGACAAAAAGCACGTGGCCGCGCCGAAGAGAAGTTTTTCACGCAGACGACGATCGCGATGACGACGGAGAGCGTCGTCGGGCCGATCGTGGGCGCGGAAGTGGCCCACGTGTCGAGCGAGAATGGCCGTGGAAGCATCACGAACGGCGCGATCGATTTCGTTGCCGGTTCACTCGGTAAATGTCCGGATGATTCCTGATTTTTTATTTATTTACGAATACCATTCTCGAGATAGCGTTCAAACTTCGATCAAACTCCGATTAACTTAAAGTTTTCTTAATTCTCTTTCTCAATTCTTTTCTGCAAAATTTCTAACTACATTTCTAATTTGTTATCTCTAATTTGAGGCGACTACAACTTAACCGGTGATTAACGATTCAGCAGTACCATTCAGTTGACATGAATAAAATTATAAATCTTGTATTTGTTTAAAAAGATAGATTCATGATGCATTATGTAATTCGAAATTTTGTTGCAAGTATAATTGAATTGTCGAATTGCTCACTAAGCTCGGTTGAATCTAATCTTTCTTTCCATGTATTGAACAAAAGATCGATTGTTCTGTTAATGTTAACCAAATGACAGTTAAATGGCAACAAAATTCAATGGATGATAAATTGATCGTCGATTAAATTAATCATAGTTTACTCGAGCGCATACAAAAGTTGCGTCACGTGAGAATGAATCTCGCGGCGTTCGTGGTAAAAAGTTAGCAGGAAACAAAATGTTTTAAGAAAAAGAATATTCTCTTTACAAATGCAAAGTGTACGAATGAAAAACTGTAAAGTATGAAAATAGAAAAACTCTAAGATTTAAAAATAACAACTGGAGGCTTTGTTCCTTCTTTAATTTTTCTTTTAAACAAAGCATTGTCAATTTATAATTTGTTAATATTACTATATAAAACTTGGATCATTATTGATATATTTAAAATAAATTATTTTGTTGTATGTGTTTTGCAACATTGATTGTCAAACATAGTTTATCCGCTGTTTTTCATGAAATTATATATTTTAATAAAACAAAAATATCATATACATCATGTTTAACTGTAACAGATTTGATGGGGAGATAACGATAGTATCAGTCCTGTAACGTTATCTTCTACGTAAATACCCGACTGATAAACCCAAATAACTTCTAACCGTTTTAACTGACATCGAGATCACATTCTTACATATCACAAGAGACTGAAAAGCCAAATTTAATATTTGTGCATTATTTAAACAATATGTTTGACGTTTTTATGCAGCGAGCAATTTTTGACGCAATCTTTCCAATAAAGTTTGCGAATATTATAGACATTTACAAAATTTACAGACATTTTAAATTCGCTAACATTGTCAAGAAAATTTATTAATAAATTGGTTTATCATAAAATGATAAACTTTAGAAAAAAACCACAATTTTATTAAACTTTCAACGCACTTCCTCAACTGCAGCAAATATGAAAAAATATTTCATGACATTTTTTATCTATAAATAAAAATTACTTACTCGTTACTTGTCAGTAAAATAATGATTTTCACAAAAATATCTAAGAACACTATATAAGGGTCTCTACGTCTTTGCACACAGATTTCATTTTTATTTAACAGGCGGTGTAGCACTCGTTTACGTAGGTCAACCGTTAGACACGGTAAAAGTAAAGATGCAGACTTTTCCATCCATGTACAAAGGCATGGTAAATTGCTTTCTGCGTACGTTAAAGACCGACGGTATCGTGAGGGGTTTGTATGCCGGTACGATTCCGGCGATAGTAGCCAATGTAGCGGAGAATTCGGTATTGTTCGCAGCGTACGGCGGATGTCAAAAGGCAATTGCTCATTTGTCAGGTAAATCGTAAACTGCGATATATTTAATGTATAAATTGTTTTTAAATCAATATATAATCTACCTTCCTTCTTTCACAGGTATACAGAGTGTGAAAGAACTGAGCTCCTTTAGCAATGCCTGGGCCGGCTTCTTTGCCGCGTTCTTTTCCTCGCTGACGCTATGCCCGACGGAACTGATAAAATGCAAGCTGCAGGCTATGAAGGAAGTCGAACAGACCCAAGCAGTAAAATCTACCACAGGAAAATACATGGTAATAACAAATTCAACAAATGCTTTGATTATTTTGATGGCAATTTTTAAATGACCGTCATTATTTCCTTAGAAGTCTGGTATAGGACCATGGAGTTTAACGAGGCAAATTCTTAAGGAGGAAGGTGTAAGAGGCCTGTTCAGGGGTCTTACATCAACCATAGCCCGCGAAATGCCAGGTTATTTCTTTTTCTTTGGCGGCTACGAAGCCACGAGGGAGTTGCTAGCTGCAAAAGGTCAGAACAGGGACGACATCGGTTGGCAAAAGACGATGGTGGCTGGCGCAGTTGGTGGCGCGATGCTCTGGCTAGCGATATTTCCAGCAGACGTCGTTAAAAGTAGAATACAGGTACGTCTTTGATTGAAAATGTGAGTTTGCATGCGTCATAAAGCTGAAAAATTATGTGTCTGTTTCTCAACATTTTTCTTGTAACAAAATTGTCTGGCTCAGGTGCAGAACTTGAAAACACCCACTTTGATAATTTTCAAAGATATCGCACGAAAAGAAGGTATTGGTGCGCTATACAACGGACTGACACCGACCTTAATCAGAACAGTACCAGCAACCGCAACATTGTTCGTCACTGTCGAATATACAAAGAAACTTATGTACAACTATTTCTAAAATCGATTTTAACATTTCTGTTTCCTCGTGACCTGATAGATATCTCCCAAGATATCTTACGTGTAAAAGTACTCGTTCTAAACAATGTGTAAAATCACATTACGCAAATTCAATGTTTATGTTTGTAAATATAAGAAAATGATGTATATACAATGCAATACAAGAAATATTTTATATTACACAAGAAATATTTTTCCTAATAAAAGATGTACAAGATGTCCTATTTTGCGACATATTTTGCGCATTATTATACAGTATTAAACAGTTTTGACACATTATCTCAAAACACTAGCTTTTTGAGGTAATCACATTTCTCCTGTGGTGATTTATGTGCGTCCCAAGAGACATGTGATATCTGTAAAATAATTAAAATTTTCTTATGTTATAATTACTATTACAATTAATGCAATTTATTATTTAAATCATTCTAATTAAAAATACTAAGACTAATTTTACAAATGTCAGTATGCCAATTGTTGACTAAATTGCATTTCACATTATATTATGATTAAAAAGAAACAAAGAGAAGCGGTTAATTTTGAATAGAACATTTTAAATATTCATTGAAAATTACAAAGATAGTGCTTTGCATTTTCATTATTGTTAACATAGATTGATATAACTATTTCTCACAAAACTTACCATGATTGGTGAGTAGCCAATTATGGACAATTGCCTCAGTTTTGCAGCTAAGGCTCCAGTAAGTGTACCATTATTCCTCACTAATAATCCATGATGACCCATGACGAGAGCGATCCACCTGACATTTTTCGAATTTTCCTCTTTTACGCGTTTAATTTCATTTGTTTCAAACTGCGATAAAAATGTGTCTGATGGCACAAGCTGATTTTTCTCGTCCAAACAAAAAATAATATCTTGCGTCGTAAAGTGCGGTAATGCACGAGTGGCCGATATATTTGACGTAGTGTTAAATAATTTCTGTATAAAAATAGGAATATTTTATGAAATAATATACATGCAAAGAAAAAGATTATTTTTTACGCGACGATATTTGTATATACCTGACACGTTGCCAGCACGTCTGAGAAAAGCAAATTCGCCCGAGTCGATTCATGTGAGCCGGTCGTCAGAAATAAATCGTAATATTTCTGTGATTACAAAATTTATTAATATGTATTATTTCTCCTCAAACTTGTACGACATATGGCGAATAATTCAATCATAAATGTTAGGATTTTTTTGCACACATACCTTCTCTAGAAAACTTCTAACGGTGGGTTTAAGGAATGGACCATCGTACTCGGGTACTTCTATTTGAAGGCTGTAATCCAGCACGCAATATTCACGTGAGAGAAAATGATAATTTCCATGGCATGCCTTGGTTATGTGTTCGGGCGCCATAACGTATTTGATCAGATCCGTGGGGTATACATTTTGTGTCGCCATGTATCCTAGAATACGTGCGGCAACATGTGGAAATCTATCACAGGACAATTTTGCAAATATTTTCGATTGGCACAATTTTTTTAGAGCAGAAAACTAAAAGTGATCTTCAAATAATGCCACTTTAAGAATCATATTATCACTGGATAATTACTTTGCTATCTCGGCTGTCCGAGTAGTATCCCAAGTGGTTCTCAATTCCTTGATCATATTCTCGTAGACGCTATTGCTTGAATCAATGTTAAGAATCATAAAGGTATAGAGGAATCTTTCAAGGTCCTTCAATCTCGCGGTCTGCATTTCCTTATTTAATCTGAAATAGTATCAATCCTAAGTATCGCTTATCACGAATATATATAGTAATTGGTGAAAACAAGAATAATGTGTACCTCATAATTATTCTATCTATAAGTTTTTTATCGTACACAGCGACTCTCCCACATGCTTGCGCGATATGCGCCAGAGACATCAACGTATAACGCGGCTCATACGGAGTTAAAACCTTCAATAAATCTATAAATGGTTTGATTTCTGTAAGCTGCATGCTGTATCTGAAAGTGGAATATCAAAATAAAATGTAATAATTGCAAATCAACAAATACTCAGCATATTGATTTCATCTTACCGCATTAATTTTATGAGGCCTGCAATGCTCACAGTATCAACCATATCTATCTCAGCTATAGTTCTTTGGATGATACGAGTCAGGAAATCTTTGTTTCTGATTTTCGTGCTGGTCTTGAAGAAACCCAATGCAGCTATAGCCAGCTCATTGATTGATAATTCATCCATACATTGTTCCAATTTGAACTCAAGCTCATACATATTTATAGGTGGCTTTCGATATATGTTTAAAAAGAATAAAATCTGGACCAGGTGTTCAGGCCCAAGTTTTTTAGGTTTGTTACCTAGATACCTAATGGAATACCATATGTATTGCGAATAAAATTGAGAGGGAACACCATGTATATGCTTGGGTGTCATTTGGTACATTACGTCACAGAGATACAACATCCTTTCTATAGGTAATCGCGTAAAACGAATCAAGCATTCCCTGTCTATCCGTACACAGAGATTGTTATAAAAGTTGCAATTATTCATATAACTGCTGAATGGTACCAAGTGCTGCATAATCGTTATCAGATCATCATTGGTCAGATTTTGTATGTTTAAAGTATCGAAGGCTTTCGTGTACTGGAGTGGTTTAATCTTCTCGTTGCTATGAAAAATGTTGTAGGACAATTTTTTGACAGCGGACACCGTCTCGACGTTCGTCATTGAACTCCAATCCTGCTCCAGAATCGTCATTGCTTCACTGTTCGTAACGTAAGCATACGTCGTCCTCGGCTGCATCACGGTATTCGCGTACTTCAACGAGTTCAGGAAGAAAGTGTGGGCATACGTGTTCTCCTGTACCTTTTCTGGGCCGAAGTTATTAGCGGTGACAGCAGCAGGTATCGCAAAGCCTTGAGCCTTTTGCGAATCGATCCATGCTGCGCTCGGGGTGCTGCGTCCACGCTTCAGTACCGCACTGAGTACCAGGCGCGAGTGGTTGCTGTTGTCACAGCCTAGTCTCAATAACACCGGGTATGCGGCCCGCAGGCGAACTAACCTCTGTACAAACACGCTCATCGCGAAAGACGAGCGGAAGATTGTTATTCTCACCGCGAAGATGGTTCGAACGTGTTTGCCAAAAAGGGCTCACTATTCGAAACTTTCATCAGAAATCTTCAATAGCAGAATTTTTCCTCGTTTCTTTTTAGCGGTTTTTGCCTCCACTGGTTAATGGAGGTTATGTTGCATCTCACTCTTCGTTGAAAATTTGAGGTTAAGGTATGTCATCCGCAAAACCTCTCGCTCTGACTCACCTGACATCTTGAAGCGTGGAGCTTGTGATCTCCATTTCGATCTTGAAATTGCGAGCACCAATTTCTTTTTCTTTAGTTTTTGTTTTAAAATAACTTTTAATCCAATTAATTTACTTGAGAAAAATAATAAAAATAATTTATATAATTGCCACAATTTTCATAGTAAATAAAAACTGGTTTCCGTTTCGCAAAAAAGCAATAATTCCGTTTGCCGAAAAAAATGTTATAAAAGTCGATTTAATTCACTTTTCTTATTTAAAAACAAAATTTTTAAGTTTAATATAAAAATGTTTCGTGGATTTTAAAATTTTTTCGTGAATTAAATGGATAGGAATAAATCGCATATCCCGGTGAAAAAATTTTAATGCAATTTTAATGAAATTGTGATGACACTGTTGAATTTGATGTTTATTTTGACCAGTGATTTTATAAAAATTTTATCAGAAATTTATTAGTTTCAATAAAATGACATTAAAATTTATCATTACGGAATATTTGTGATTTATCATTGATATTGAAAAATATCATTATTTTTATTATGAAAATATATTGTAATAAAAAATGTTAATTCATAGTATCCGCGATTTTTCGTTTCAAATTCTCATTGCCATGTCATCTATTTTTCATTAAAAGCAAAAAATTTTTCCAAAGAAATGTAACTAAAATTTTATTACATTTTATTGAAATTTCATCAAATTAAGTTCATCAAAATTTCATTAAAGTTTTTCTATCAGGATACCAATCTCCAAGTTTGAAAAACATAGATTCATAAAATATTACAAAATGGCTTCCTATCTAATTAACTTTTAATTTTTACCCTATGAAGAAGATAATGAAATTAAATAATGAGGGAATCTGTAAAAATAATGGCAATCTCTAATAGCAACGTACGTGGTAACATCGTAGGCTTCATTTCTTCAAAAAGATCCACAATTTCCACAGCAATAAATTATATATCGATGATGTGATCGAAGTTTATTGGTTGTGCGATGCATTAATTAATTAATACACGTTTGCTGCACCGAAAGTATATACGCATGATGTAACACAAGCCTTCTTCTTTTTTTTACCAAGTATGTACATATATTTATTTGAAATATAATTGAAACACAATTTCGAACAACATATATAATTATCATCTCTTTACATCTCTTTTATGTACAATACCTCGATCGTGGTCGATTACGTACGGAATATCACATTATGCGCGTCTCGCACACGAATGCGCATATAAGATTAAGGACAATTAACTACGGACTTTGATCCTTCCAACGCAAGAATTAAATAGAGAATTCGCAGAAAATAACAATCGGAAAAATAATTCAAAATTTAATAACGTTCATAATTTAATCTATCGCTCAGTCTCGAGATTATTGACAGATGCACATGAGGGTCGAGCTGAAGTATATCACACCAGTTAAAGGAGCAAGGATTATGTGACAAGTGGTGTGAATTCTCCGCGTTATTAATTCTCGTAAAATGGATCGAATTAAAAATGATACTATTTAAAGCGTTCATTTTTCTATGCCACATTAAGATTATAACGGGGTGCTTAAAGGGTTGAGCGCGAGAGACATCGTAATTATTTCACGTGTGGATGTTATAACTGCTTTCCTACAAGATCAAGACAATAAATTGGCTTCTTCCATTGTGCGATTGAAGTGTTTATTATCGAAAGTCAGAGTGCTAACAACATGCGGGTGCGCACGTATTTTATTATCGCTGCCAGATTTGCGAGGAAATGACGAAAAAGTAGAAGACGATATATCAGGGAAAACACGATGGAATCAAGCCGGATAATATAATAAAAGTTAATTAAATGGACGAGTAATATGTCTGAAAAGTTGTCGATCGGTCAGTCATCTCTGTGCGAATCGCGTCGACATAATTCAGTAATCGTTGAATCAATAGTCATCCAAATATACATCCCTCGAGTCATCCATCCGCATCCTTCGCTTGCGCGATTGGAAGGATTCAGAGTTAGAAGGATGAAATTCATTGTCCCTGTAGGGAGTCTAAAATAAACAAGAAAGCTTCGTCAATTATTTTTATATAAATGCATATCGGTCAAAATTCATGAATTCTTTTTCAGCTTTAATTAATTCATTTAATTATTATTACACACCTATATGAGCATTATTCTTATTAAAATTTATTTAAATTTATGAAATAAATGAAAAATCTTAAAACTTTAATAGGGGAAGAGAAAAAGAAATGTATAATTATTTGATTTAATACTCAACTTATTAATTTTTTTGCATATAATTTTATTTAATTATTTCTAGGCGAAACACACTTTTTTATATCTAAGTTTTAATTTTGTAGTCAAGTATTCTTATAAAAAGCCAATTCTAAAATATCGGGTCAATTATATCTTTATATTTTAGTAAAAGTATTATAAACTAAGAAGAAACTGACCGATCAAATTAAAAAAATTAAATTAAATTTCTATCCTTTCCCCTCTTTTCTTTCTCTTATTTTCATTTATTTTAAATTTATTTGCGATTTTGTTTTATTCTTCTTTTATTTTTTTTCTCTACATTATTTTTGTTACAAAACTATAGTGTATCTGGTGTGTATCTCGCGCTTGAGGGGACTGGTTCTAGAGTGCCAAATAAATAACTATCTATTCATTCATTCTCCTTTATAAACGTTGTAACTTTGCCGAACAAAATAACAAAAGCTTTTACTTACGTCATCGAGGATTGCGATCAAGAATTTCATTTTGGGTAATTCCTTGGGGAACCTGCAGTCTCCTTCTTCGCAGTTCATAGCGCGCATGATAGGCAATGGTGTCAGACGTTTCTTTGCCTGTGTGCCTCGGCATTCACGATGAAAAGGTTCTTGTCTGTAACAACGATTCCAATTGTAGCTTACGCGTTTTTCCTAATGACACAAGGAAAAAAATACAAATTTGTGAATGCAACACTTACTCGCAGTTCGCCGCGTAGACACAGGACTGATAATAGCAAAGGAATACGGCGAATATAATTAAGGTTCGCAGCATACACTTCTGAAAAAGAATTAAGATCTATCATTCCATGTACCTCGCGTGATTACTTGCAAAAATTATAAACTTGTCGGCAGTGTTTACTGTTATCTATATATAAAATGATTTTATAATTTATTTATTATAAATTATTATCTAGATAAAGAAATGATTTTATCTTTATCATGTTTCGAAAATTTTTACAAAGAATTTTGTCAAAGTCATTATAATGTGAGTTATATCTCTCCAGATTTTTCAACCTTAGTTTTTATTTGCGTATTGGTCCAAATCAAAAGAAAAACATTTTTTTTTGTCAGATTGAATTATTTGAAAAACTATTTGAATGTTTTGAAGAATTAAAGAAATAAAAATTTATAATGTATGAATATATCTCAAATTGTTCTGTTCAACAGTGACATTGTCCTAAAATTATCTAAACAAAATAATATATAATTTTATCTTTTATCCAAGTAAATTTTAAATTTTCTTTATTTTATCTAAGAAAAGTTAATATGTAATATATCTTATTTTTATCTAGATAATTTTAAATTATCTAAACGCAACCCACTATTATTTGTCGCAGGAACTTTGCAATTCTATTTGTTCTAAATCTCTTAACACTTTTATTTATTAATAACTCCTAATTGTAAGTTATAAGTTATCCGCTTGAAAGGTCAGAGTGTTTGTCCGGTACGTAAGGGTAATCAAGAGTGCCGGGGGAAGAATGATTCGTGCGAAGTTATCGACAAAATTTTAATGAACTCGTAATGAGTTTGCAGCGCAAAGTGCGGCAATCAACGCTAAGCCGACTTTAACTGGATCGACACGGCCAAATTGATGTCGTCGTCGCGAAGGAGAGGATCGTTCCTTCCGGAAGCGCGTAGCGGATCGCGTTTGCTTTTATCGTCAATGAAATCAACCGATTTCTACGCGACGCGAGACGCGGAAAGGTATCTTTATAAGGGAGTGAAAAATAGAATTCGTCCTAATGAGTGATAGAAAGGTCACTTTGTTTGATACTACGACCGAGCGGCGGACAGCGGCCGTTCTTTCGCGACGATCCAGCGCGAAATCGATATTCCAGACGCTATTTATTTGCCGATGCTGCGAAAACGACGTGAGAAACACCGGCCATTCGCGTCGACCAATTTGCAGCGTCGTTGTTATTATTTCTCCCGGAGACATTCTCGTTGCGAGGGTCGCAAAGGTATGCCCACGCTTCCTGGACTTTACTCGATTTTCCGCTCGCGACCGCGCTGGCAAAGGGAAAAGGTCGGTAGAGGAAGCGACGTTGTCGAATGAATTTTGAAGGCGGGTCTGCCCCATGCTCCACATCCCGTGCGTAAAGCCTGATCTAATTTTGAATTTCATTTAACCAATACCAACGTAAATCGTATCTAATATTTGCGCGATATCGTATATTCAACGATATCGCGTTCGGTCGCGTTTAGTGCTAAGCGACGCCGAGCGACGATGAACGTTACGTAATAGAGCAGCCGATGGACTTTGATCGTTGCGTAAAGTTCGCCATCAGATCGGAAAACTGTTCGATTCCGACTTAATTCTTAGGCGACGATGTAATCTATATTTGTACGAGCTGTGACTTCGAGCATCTTTTATAACGTAGAACCCCTCGGGTCTCTCTTGCAACAGAACCTTTATCATAATGCAAGAGAACATTTATAGATATTAAATTATAGACTTCAAACAATATCTTTCTCTTCGCATTAAGAAACTCCAACGTGACTGTAAAAATTCGAAAAATAACATTGTAATTTTATAAATTCAAGCCTGAATCTCATTGTCAGTCCTGCAAAATGTACACAGAAAAAAATGAGTATCAAATCAACAATTCATTGTTTCATATATAAGCAAGAATATAAAATCTTCTTGGAAGAATTTATAATCTTAATCAGACATAATTTGCTTACGTGAAGAGAAAAATTTTCTCCATGTAAGCAAATTATGTTTGTTTAAGATTATAAATTCTTCCAAGAAGATTTTATATTCTTGCTTATACTATATGAAACAATGAATTGTTGATTTGATATTAATTTTTTTTCTGTGTACAAAGAGGATCAGCCTCTAAAATTTTAAAAAATCTTAAAAAAATCTTATTATAAAATAATCTTGATAAAATATTAGGAATTTCTTAAAAAAGATACAAATTATTTATTTTTACTTCCAATCTTCAAATTTTTCAAGAAAACTTCTTCGGCTAATAATAAATTCAGTGAGAAAGAGAAATTTACAAGTGAATCCTAATAAAAATAAAAAGATACGATGCGACGCGACAAAAAGTGTTTTTCCATGAGAATTCAGTGTTATCGCTTATTTATTTTAATACATTTTTCTCTCTATCGCTGTCCGAGTCCCCATTATTGTCGCTTCTCGTGATTGAACGCACCGATCACGTACGACACACGTCGTAAAGAGCCATCTCGTAAGAGCGTTTTTGGAATACGAGAATGAATTTCTTCGTTCCCAAGGAACACTCCCTTAAAACCTAGCATAAATATTGCCGTCGAGATTATTTCTCTTTTATAGACGATCAATGAATAAATAGGTTGCATCTCGCGAGCGGCGCGGATTAATTTCTCTCTATCCTTTTCCTTCCTTTTTTGCTCTTTCTCGTAAACTTGTCCGAACTTTACAATGGAGTATCTCAAGCACATTTTTTCTTCACTTTGAGTCGATGTATGTTTATATAACACGTCAAAACGTTTCTCATTTTGCTTTTGTCACTAAGTAATTAAAAACAATAACTTTTCAACGTGCAAAAGATTTTGACAATAAAATTGAGCTTTGAGTATATAGATTTCATTTTTGAAAAATATTTATTGATACACAGTAGAAAATATTTTGCACTTATATTAAAATCAGTATCTTTTTTAAAAATATTTGTATGGAATTTTCAACACGTCCAAGTGTTAATTTAAAATAATATGATGGTATTATCTTGTGCTAAATTGATCAACAATTTCTTAGTGTCAAAATGCATAATTTATAAATAAATAAATAAATAACAAAAATAATGTAGTTTGAAAATGTAAATTATAAACTCAATAAAATATGTACGTGTCAATGTATTATAATTGTTAATTTTATTGAAGAAATGTGCTTTATCAATTAATTTCCAAGTTGCGTCAAAAATTGTGTTACAATTAAAAAATTGTGTTAAATAATATTTGTGGCTTTCTAATATATTCATCTTTGTTAAGTCTACTAAGTAGATCGTTTTGGACATGTGATATATATTAAATTTAATACAAATTTTTCAATGTATAATGATGAAAAAACGCCTTTTCCTTAGTTCAGCTAATGATGAAGAAACACCTTTTCATTAGTTAGGCTGCCTTTACTTATTCTGTAAAGTATTTCAAGCCATTACCTACTGATATTTCTCTTCCTCTTTTGTACCTCCAGATCAACTACTTTCCGCTAGTCAGAATCTAATTTATAGAATCTAACATAGACACCTATCTTACTTTTGTTTTTTACATTCTACATTCTTAAGCATTGTATTGAAGTATTACATAAGCTACTTATTATCTTTATTAGATAATTACTAAAAATATTTCAAGTTGATGCAAGGGATTGAAAGGAATAAATCCTCCCTGATAAAGACGAAAGAAATGAAATGTTTCGTATGGATTGTATTATCTTTTTATACACGTAATTTTATTACGTTCTTTCTCAGAAAAAAGTATGAAACTTATCTAATAACGATAATGTCTTAAAAATAATCTCTTAATTGTACAAATTAGTTATGAAATTATACAAGCAATTTCAGATAATGTTGAGTTTTATGTGGAGAGAGTATAAAGAATTTTTTCTACTGCGTTCGAATTTATTCTTCCCTCTAAAACTATAATTTATAGTAATTTAAATTAAACGCCTAATTCTGATTGCTTGCTTCTGATTCGAGCTGATTCTAATCGATAAATAGTATTGTACAGTTCTGTACGTAGACTTTATACAGGGGAGGTGATACGAGGGGAGATCATACACATTTGAAAGTCTCCGCTCGATTGTTATCGCGCGAGAAGTTCTATTATACAATAACAGTTTAGCGCGAACGATAACTGATAAGCGAGATAATTCTTAACATCGCTTCCGGATATATTCCCTCCCTTACTCTTACTATAATTGGATGTAATAAGGAAAATATCACATATTCACGAAAGAGAAGATATTCTTGAGATATTTAGTTTATTAAATTCTCGCCAAATCATCCGTTTGATAAATTGTAAAAATTTTACAGTGATCTACTTATATTTTGTATCTCATTATTAAATAAGTTGCGAAAATTGTAATAAATATCTAGAAACACATGCGCGTTCATTCATGTTTCGTGTAATTTGACCTACGTATGAATGTGTGGAAATATTACTTGATATTCGCGTATTAACATAACGTAAAATTTATCAAAGAGCCCACTCGATGGGAATAGGTAGCACCGATTACGGGACAGGCACGATAATAATGTAGCGCACAGCCGATTTTAGTTAATTGGCGGCCATCGTAATTGCGGAAATTATGCAAATGGATTGCTACGCGTTTAATAAGGTTCAGTTCTCGTAACCCGAAATCGATTCAATTACACGTGATACCTCGGACATCAAGCATCTTTTCTCTTAAGAAAATCGTATTTCTAATTCCTAATAAAATTATGATAAAGAAATTAATTACATTTTTATTAGTGATGTCATAATACGAAAATCATCGACTTCACAAAACAAATTTCGAAAAAACATAAAAGTTATAATTAATTTCGATAAGAAGTTCTACTATTAGCGTCTTCTTAAATATCCAGGCTTAAAGTTAAATACTGAGTGCGGATCGCCTGGTTGTACCAAGAGTAAGTATCACGGACGTATTGTTAACTTAATTAAAGGATGACGTTTGTCAAGGGATAGCACGTCTGTTAAAAAACACCGTGTTATTAGGGAGTCCGAGAGTCGTGTCGACGAAGACAAATACAAATTAACGCGACATGATTACAATTCTTCGCGATACTTCGGCCTTGAGAACGATATTAATTATTAAAGAACACGTAGTGCGTGGACAACCTTAACTCGCATCCGTCTTCGTTTATGGATGGCACGATGCCGAGTGTCGACCACTCATCCTTGTTAATCCGGTTGCATGAGACGTGTGTGTGTGTGATCTCATTTTTGAAAACAGCGCAGCCTTAATTTCCCGCAGTCTTGTTTAGCTCGTTTGCTCGAAACATTTTGCAACTACGCAGAATCGCGCGTAGGACGATCCCGCTAGATTTAGGACGATATTTAGGACGATGTTTGTTCTTTGTCAAAAGGTCACAATTGACACACAGTCGATATATGGATATCTTTCAATCACCAGGCGAATAATTTATGTTCGTTATTCGTCCACAGTGACAATTACAATTATTGAATGGGCGAAATACGATCGTAAACTAGTAATGATTTCAGCGGTATAATCCTACACGGAAACAGGTCTTTCACGTTCGAGTTTCAACGCGATATTGTTATCAATTCGTAAAAAAATAGGATTCTGATAATGGTGTACATTTATTAACAATTGCAATTTTCTTTTATTATTAGTTTACTTTTCTTTATATTTCCTTCCCAACTAGCAAACAATATTCCTTCAATATAAATAAAAATCTGTAATATAAACAACTAAATAGCGAGTAAAATTTTGCTTGATATTTAAAAAGAATTTTTGTTCGCTATTTGGTCGTTCCTACCTCTTCATTTATTGCTTTGCATATAACGAGTTTACCTTTTATTTGTTATTTCCTGTAATATATAATAGTTTTATAGATCGTCCTAGGCGAATCTTTTTAAATGAATATTCTAACATTGTTATAGAAAAATAAATCTTTGTAATTTAACTTCATAATTGAGTAATATCATGTTATTCTGTAGAGTATTTTCCGAATTTAATTTTTTAGATTTTTAAATAAGATGTTTTTATAAAATAGAATTTATAAAATAATTACCGGGTCAAATCATTTGCGCGTAATAATTTTAAAAAATGTTAGGATATTTCTGTACTTTTAAAAACATAAGAATATTTTTAGAATATGTATCTACTTATCTTCTTAAAAAAAAGACCTATGAATATTCTATCTTCCTAGTAGAAGATCGTTAGACATTTCATGAACTAATATGTTCTGATTGGGTCAGTTATTTTATCAAGTTATAAATTGTTACAAAAGCAAACATGTACAATCGCAAAAAGAAGAGTCTTGAATATAGAAGATATTTGCTAATAATTAACATTATCGCGTTTTCCATCTCACCGCACCGCATTAATAATATATAAGAGCGATAATTTTGAAATGAGCATCATCTGAAAAAGCTTAATACGAATTCGGTCCTACGCAAGTTCATTAAGCTATCATTTAATTAAGTACCGTCGAAAGTCAGTCTGATTAGGTACACTGTAAACAGTAATATATAGAACAATTTGCATGCAGGACTCGAATGAATTGTAAATAGATAAACAATATTGCATATATTTGATGATGATAAGCAGCATCCTAACAAATAGAGAATAAAATCAACGAATAATCAAATGTGACATTAAGACAGATCAAACGGGAGGCATTTACGTCATATTTAGAAAATTTAAGAGAATTTATTTAGACATATTTAAATCTTGCATCCTCACTTTACAGAAGGACGATCATTTCGTTCTGAAGCTTAGCTCTGCCAATATAATTTACAATCAAGAATTTATTTATATTTTATTACAACATAATTTTAAAAAACCTGATTCTACTTTTTTTCTTCGATTTCCCAGATTATATTGATTTTTTTGCGATTTTTCTTCGAATGAAAACTAACGGAAATATTAATTTCATCATTGACTATATTTTTTAATGGTAGCACGTCTTTCTCCGAAATCTGTAGACTTCAATATTGAACAGATGTCTATATAGGAGGTTCATAATTTTTACGCGCTGCTTTTTTAATCACCCTCTTATTGTTTCTTTATGACGATATCAATTACCAAGGTCAGTAGATCGGTGCGTACGGACACTCGTTATTTTCGGGGGAACTTTATCCACTGTTTGTGCATGCTAATGATAGTGGGCCGAACGCATGCTCCGCAAAAATAAAGAACGTATAAAATGAAGTGTCTCATACGCAGAAATTAATAAAATTTTGTACGCGACTTTCAGGCTTATCTGCAGTATTAAATGCCGACATTTTACGCCGACGCTTCACATAGAGTTTTCCGCATCGCGTAAGTTCAATTACATTTTTCTCCTCCGCGATGCGTCTATCTCAGCCGATATTGTTTCGCTTTGCAGTATAATTTATGAGGCCATTATGCTCGTTTTGCGTAGTCGCGGTGGTTTATTTCTCGCGCAACG
This sequence comes from Solenopsis fugax, assembly GCA_003595255.1. Lineage (NCBI taxonomy): Eukaryota > Metazoa > Arthropoda > Insecta > Hymenoptera > Formicidae > Solenopsis > Solenopsis fugax. The sequence continues at coordinate 17,773 of QKQZ01047412.1, forward strand.
CCAGAGAAATAAATTTTTCTCCGGTGTTCCGTTTTCGAAAACAACATCTTCTCCCTTAAGTGAATTTAATCGTTTCGCAGACATTTGCGTTCACGAACAGTAACGAATTGGTATTTTTCTTCTTTTTTTTTTTCAGCACGACATAATTTGCACTTGCGCTCATGGACCTCACTTACGTGACGTAACGAAAATTCTTTGGCAACGATTATTATCATCGAAATACAAAAAAACGCGGTCGAAATTTATCACGTAATATGGATTCGCCTTCGACGAGGAAGATTTTAGAGATCCTTTGAAATTTAGAGACAATTCTGAAAATAAAAGAATGCGAGAGACAAAAGAGAAGCAGAGATTGCGGTTAGCTCTACCTAAAGACTTTAATGCAAAATGTCGAAAGATCGCCACAAACGGTGACCTCCATTTTATTTAAAATTGGTCAAAGGATCGACTTCTAAGATACTGTTCGGGTGCATCTTGCATATTCACTATAAAATAAAATTGAAAATTTAATCAACTCTCTATCTTGAATCCATCTTCGTATTTGCTATATTTGCACAAGTGGAAAAGGATGGAGGCGAAAGAAATTTCGCTCGAATCTCAATCCTTGTGTGGAAGTGCATGGTTCATCTGCCGTCTTGCATCACCTGACGTGCATATAAGGAGTAG
>QKQZ01047426.1:0-16560 GCA_003595255.1 Solenopsis fugax
CGTTTTTACTCAATTCTAATAAAAATACATTAAAAAATTCTATCTAAAAATCCATAAAAATAATGTCCGATTTGTACCAGGGGGTGGTCTGATTTGGAACCAGTAGTTCCACATCGGACCGGAAAAAACGTTTTTACATTTTCCTTTATAGTTCAATACAAATGAGAGATACGTCAAAATGGTCTGAAGCAAAAATGAAGGGAATTAAATTATCTTTCCAACGACACCTTCAGTTTTATGATCGGACTTTATTTATGTCTTATTGAGAGCAAAAACTNCCGATTTACCTCACTCTCCCCTATACTATGACAATGGCAACAATGACGGTTGTTAAAAAAATTTGATATATATCGCACATGATATAGAGATTCAGTTTCAAATTTTTATACTTGAAAATGAAATAAAATATGTACATAAATTACAAAAAAATTTTCCATTATCACACATTGTTTTCTCTTACTCGCTCTTGCTCTCTCTCTCTCTCTCTTGATTTTTAAAAAATAAAACAGTGAAATCAACGAGAGTACATTTCTAGCAGATTTATTCTACAGGTGGTCTGAAATTTAGGCGAATTTTGGTGAAATATATTTTCCAAGGGAAAATCTGACAGGAGGGGGGGAGAGAGAGAGAGAGAGAAAGAGAGAGGAGAGTTCCTGTCCGACCAGAGCATAACATCAAATTCTTTTTGACGGAAATAGTTTCTCGGAGTACGCGGGAAACTTCACCCTCGTCCCTTTCATTGGAAAATGTGTACGACGTGTGACTTTTACTCAAGTCAACCGCATGTTACATACGACATATACTTCCACCGCTCCTCTCAGGTTCATGAAATTCTTTAGAAAGTCACATATGCACGGTCGTTGGAGCAAATTCGTAGGAATGCGTCTGTTTAACTTTTAAACTTTTAAATTGTTCATAATTCAAAAATTATGCTTTCTATGTAAATTTATGATTTTAAAATTGGCAAGAACTATGTGAGGTAATATATCTACTATATATAACACATATTCTGCATTGTATAGAAGTATTTAACATAATTACCAAGTTGGATTTTGGACCGATATGTGAATAACACAAGAAATAAGAAGTACCATTTTTCAGTTGAGGCAAATCTTGGTGCTTAATATTTTCATATCAATTATTAAATATATTTTTCAGTTCTGTGTGTCGTATGGTTATTGTACTTGAAACGCAATCTAAAGAGAACTTATATCTCAAATTAATTAATATATTAATACATGAATTAATATATTAATTTCATTAGATTTGATGCTGATTGCTAGAATCAAATCTAATGAAATTAATATATTAATTAATGTATTAATATATTTATTAATCAAAACTTTTTGCAGCATTTCTCATCGTGCTTAAGCATCCTTATTATCGTCATAATTATTTTGATGGTCCAGCAAAATTATTTTCAAATCCGTATCTAGCTAAATTTTTAAACATTTCAACAAAATCGTTCTTTTAGTGCATTCAAAATAAAGATATGCTTTAATAATGATACTACAAGCATCTTAAAAAAAAAACTGTAAAAAACTTATTACGAAAAATATTACCTAAGTCAGAATGAATGAACTTGTACCCTGGAGCTCATCCTGACTGAGGTAATATTTTTCGCAATAGGTTCTTTATAGTTTTTTAAGATGTTTGTAGCATCAAATCTAACGATTAAATTAATTTGAGATGGTATTTCAGTTTATAATTGTGTTTTAAATCTGACAACCATGTTGGCAGTTTATAAAATTGAAAAATATATTTAATAATTAATATGAAAATTAAGCATCAAGATTTGCTTCGATCGAAATATGACACTTCTTAATTTTTAATCAAGTTATTTTTAAATTTGATTAAATTTTTGTCATGATTTCCTATCCGTTACTCTCAGAGATGCATTATTTCTAAATTTATATTAATATAAATATTTATATTATATTATAAATGCGGAAAGAACAATTTTAAATATCTAAAAATAGTATGCAAGAATCTTAACTTGGCTACAGATATGAAAATAATTTTGTTAAACTATAAAAATAATTATATAGAATGTTTAATTTAGTTGCTAGAATGTCAAAACTTTTTGCAACATTTTTCATCGACTTTGATCGTTCTTCATAATTATTTCGATAGGTCAACAAAATATTTTCAGATCCGTATCTAGCTAATTTTTTAGATACTTCAGCAAAACCGTTCTTTCCGTGTATTCATAAAAGAAAAGCTGATAAAAATCGACTTACGATATCCTCCAATTTTGAACATCCTTTCCTGGCGGTGCAGACCAAGGCGACGATGACTCCACCTCCAAACATGAGCAGAAGGAACACCGCCAATTTCCAACCATGATCTCTTTGCGGGATAAGCTTCTTAGCCGCCGGTAACCTGGCGACCTCCGTCGTAGAAACGCCGACGCGAGACGCCCTCACAAGGATCGTCCTAAGGCGTCTCGACGCCTTCTCACAGGCCATCTTCGTCGGATTGCTCTTCGAAGCCGATCTCGACTTCACGTGCACGTGATCCATATCTTTGGGTTTCTCACCGTGTTTCTCAGCGTCCTCGTGACAAATTACACGCGTGAACTCGCCTCGTGATTCTCTTGCGAAGAAGAGATCCTAGAGCTCCCAAGCTGTTTGCAGCCCGTCCAAGTTCCGAGCAACGCACGAACAGACATCGGACGAAGTATCGGTGGTGTCCGGAAATGGACTCTGCAGGCGCGCGCGACGATATCACAATATCTACTTCGCGATACGAAATTCACTGAACTCACCGACGCTACAATCTACGTGAGTATTCAAATATCGCGCGGTCCATTTCGCGATTGAATTCCTTCGCGTCGAATACGTCGTGCAACGACTTGGGTCTCTTCGGAATTCTGCCGGACTTTGCGGTTCACCGCTTTGCGTTTTATCACTATCGCGACGCGCTCACTTTTTCACCGAGTATAAAGAATGTAGAGTTACACAAAGCAATATAAACTTATCATTATCGTCTTCTATCGATTTGATTTCTCAGTTAGCCCGATCTAACACTTTATCCATCCGTTTCAATTTTGGAATTTGCCTGCGATTTCTTTTTATCCTCTACGATTATTTTATCTGATAATAATGACTGAGAGTATTCATCACATTTTCTCGACTATCGGATTGTTCGGCAATTCGGAACGTCGTCGTCGTCGTCAGTCTCGCCGGCTCTTACGTGAAGTCTTCCACGAATTTTACGATGTTATACCGGACGATTCCGTGCTATCATGGGAGCACTACGTGCGCCCTCGCCCTGTAAACCGCGGACGTAACGTGTCTCAAGTCGTTATACTTTTATGCTTGCGACGTGGGAAAGACGTGAAACGACGGTGGGGGTTCGGATGAGAATCCAGGAGAGACGAAGAGCGATGGCAATCGTCGGCCAAATAGAGAGGATTGTCACCGAAAGGTGTTATACCTCTCCGGATCTTACTATTTGCCGAATGATATTCGTGACTTACCCTCTCGTTGTCTCAATCCGTCCTAGCTTTCGACGACTGTCGATTTTTCGCGCGTTAGAATTTTACGTAACGTTACGCTGTTTAGAGGGGCATTTCCGTTAGGATAGAGCGGGTAATATTTCAAATGGGATTTGGGGGAAGATTGATGTGGAGATTTCAAGATAAGATGGGCCAGTACTATCTACTTGTCCTCGTCTTTTGGGTTGACCCGAAGAGAATTTCATCCGATTCTGCTTGCCTTCGTGCGTTGGCGAGTCTCTCGCACTCGTTCATGGGTCGAGTAGGGACCGCTTGTTGTTCGCTGATCGAGCGACTAACGTGAGATCCGAGCTCTCATGAAGACACGATTAATCTCGGCGGCACGGTCATTTCGTCGCGATCCGATGACCGGAAAGGAAATTAATTCTCCTCGATCGAACAGGTGCTCACACGACAGCCTCATATTCTTCCAAGCGGGACGCTCGTTCGTGGCACCGTCAATTTTGCTTCAATTTTACCGTCCGACGCGCGCCAGCCCATCCGTTTCTGTATAGCGTCGCGTATGGTCGGCGATGCTTTTATTCGCGAGATATTGGCACTTTCACGGTTTATCCGCCAGACTCCTTTTATGACCAAAGATGAGTCCTCAATGGCCAAACGACGCCGCGCCTCTTCCAGTTGCCTGTCGTTTCCCCGTGTGTGATATCTGCGAATCAACAGATACAATTCTGTAGTATCGTTCTGCGCTTTTCGCCATTCTACCGCCTACGTGCAAGACTTGCGAATCGTGCTCCGTAAAATTTACTATGCCGATCAGCACCGAAGCGCTGAATTATTGAGTCTACTAAGTTATTGAAATAAAATGAATTTTCTCTGCTGAGAAAAATCTAAAAATTGCTACCGTTATCCTTTTCTCATTACTTTGTATTGAAGATCACCGTCCAATTCGCGAAATCGCATGAGTACCAAAACAATGCTGGCAGCGCAATAAATATAGCACGGAGCGCGATTCCGTCGCCATAAAGTTCAATTTGGAAAACAGGCGAAAGTGGCCCCGACCAAGTTCGGGGAGTTTCCCAAACTGCGATCGGCGATCGCAATTCGATGCCTTGCCGAACGAGACGTATATTGTGTCTCGAAGTGGATGGATTTCGAGTGCATTAAAGATGGAAGCAATATCGGAGATGGGATTATCCGCGCGCGGCCGGTGATACCACGACGAAAATACTCGTCGCCGTCGCGGGCCGTAACGAATGGTTCGTCACAAGGGCTGTGTCCGAGGATTAAGTGAGAATTATCCTGGATTCCGCTTCTCGAATTCCATCCGCTTCATCCCGCTTCCGTCAGCCCGCGTGTACGCGTAACGGGCGAACGGCTCCTTCTTTTCCGTAACTCTTTCCCGCTTAATCTCGAACCCGCTGGTAATTGCGTTATTATACGTCCGTCGGGAAAGCACGCTCCTTTTCACAGCGGTCACGTACGAATATATCGTTTTCTGCGGGCACGGTCTCATTGTTTCACCCGATGCTTCAGGCTGCGCCACGATGGGGAGAAAGTCGTTTTCTTGAAAGTTACGAGGATAGAAAAATGTTAGAAGTCTCTGTATATTGTCTTTACATTTTATGTGTGCGCCGGGCACTCATAAACAGATAAATAAGTTTTAATTGTATGATATCTTATTTGTTGCCTGACACTCTTAAAATTAAAAAAAAAATGATTTAATTTGTAAATATGTTTCTTATTCGACGGCATTTTCATTTGTAATAAATGCAACTGAAAACAGTCGCAAGGTCGAGATCAATATCAGGTAGAAACCCGAGATGAATACGGTTTTGCTAAAGTATCTAAAAAATTTAGCTATACACAGATCTGAAAATAATTTTGTTGCACCATCAAAATAATTATTGGAATGTTCAAGTCTGATGAGCAATGCTGTAAAAAGTTTTGACATTCTAGCAACCAGTTTGAGCGTCCAATATAATTATTTTTTTAGCAAAAAAACCGTTCTTTCTGTGAAGTAATTATTATTGAAAAATATTATTACGTCATGCATTGAAGAAAAAGCGGACGTAATATTATTTCGTAATCTCAAAGCAAATCCGAGCCATGACGAGTGCGCCATTTATAAGATAATAAAAGGGTACGGGAGAGAAAAGAGATTCCGAAATGTTCCCGAGTGCCGGTGCCGTATCTATTGAAAATCCCAGCAATGGATACAAACGAGGAGAATGGAGTCCTGCCGACGGAAATTACGTCGCGCGGTCCGCGGGCGTTTCTGGCTTACATCAGCGGTGATTAATTTCGGGAGATTAGCGGGGTGCCGGTCGTTAGAATTAAACCGGGGAATATACCGGCCGAAATCGCCTTGTCGGCTCTGCATTAGCTCTAGCGTCTAGCTAATTAGCTCGTCGCAATGGCCGATGGATGTAACTGCCGGATCTGCCGCATTAGAACTTAACGGATCGTACGCGACCTTAACATAGCGTTCGTGTTCGCATTACGTAAGTTCACGATTAAAAGCTACGTACTCTTAAGCCCGCGCGCTGGTAGCGCGCAGAAGGCGCGGAAGGAGAGGGAGGGAGGGCGGTAGGGGACCGAGAACGAGCCCTCAAAATGGTGAGGTTCCTTGGCACGTTCTCATACGCGGGCTCTCATGCGAATGTTACGACTATTGCAGTCTGGAGAGTTTCGAGTGGAAATTAGCGCGGCGCGATTAAGCTTATGCCCCCTCTAAGGCCGAGATTATCGTTAGCGAGAAGTGATTTAGATACAGGCCGGACCCCCCCGTTGGAAAAGTTGCTAAGTGTGGGCGAACGGCGCGGCGCGGCGGCCGTTTCGAGCAAGTTTCGCGGAATGGTTGTCGTGTGACGAACTCTCACGGACTTGTTCCGCAAAGTCGTTCGCGATGCTATCGTACAGCGTGCGTGAATGTGTCGCGTGAAGCATTGCCGTCTGAGTTTGCACACGAAAATTACTCTCCACGGCCGAGGATTCGATGAATCTAGAAATCGTAGGGTGTAACACGACACATTAAATGGCGAATGAAAAATAAAGAACGTTCAGAATTCTTTTTAAATTCCAACACTTTTTTTTTATCATAATGCAAAAATAATTATATCAAATCTTTACGCGATTCTATAGATCTGTAATTGCCAGTTCATTATTATAAGTGCACAGAAAAAAAAATTAGTATTAAATCAAGATTCATTGTTTCATATATAAGAATATAAAATCTTCTTGGAAGAAATTATAATCTTGTACAGACATAATTTGCTTATATGAAGAGAAAAATGTTCTTCATGTAAGCAAATTATGTCTGTTTAAGATTATAAATTCTTCCAAGAAAATTTTATATTCTTGCTTATATATAAAATAATGAATTCTTGATTTGATACTAATTTTTTTTCTGTGTGCTTTTCAAACTTCATCGATTAGTCTTCTTTTTATTTGATAGATCAACTGTACTAACTAAATATTAAATGTATCGGGAAATTGTCTACACAGTACCCCTAATTTCGCGATAATCGTTCGCTTAACCCAGAAGTAATCACCTAGAATTGGGGTGTTTTACACAACAGTGAGAAAATAAAACTCGGAAATTTTACAGTAGTACAGTATAGTTACTGATCGAAAATTCGTACCTTTTTTTTTTCATTTCTCTTTACTTTTTTTAAAATACAATATATTGAATGTAAATTTATATCTTACATAACGATCAAATAAATTACAGAACAGAGGAGATCGTTCACGCGAAAATATCAAGTGACTATTCTCGGGTTACAAATAAGTCTCCTCTTAAATTCGCGTCGATTAATTTCGCACCGCGGCAATTTTTGCAATTGACTAAAGAAGAAAATACGGGCGACTGCATTGTTATTAACGTCGTCGGGGTCCAAACTCCGATGCACGTTATTCTTTTAAACTTGTAGTTTAAGAGGCGTATCGCGGGAGCGGACAAAGTTCCGAGTTTGTGCTCGGAAGACACTTCCAGGGGGAGGGAGATGGGAGTTAAATAAACGCCGGAAAAGGCGACGGCGTTTCTTTTTCCTTTCTTCTTTTTATTTTGAACCCCGCGCGGTAATCGTCGGCGTTGACCATCGAGCTTCTAGCCCTCCGCAGCCTGTATCGCTCATTCGCTATTCCGAGGTCGTCCCTCCCCCACGTACTTTCTGGCTCGTACATCGCGCCCCCGTCCTTTATCGGATAAAACTCCAGGAAGAAGCACGGCCGGCGAAGCCATCAAGCGGCCTGCTGCTCGCCGAAGAAAATGAGATAGCTTAATAAGGCGTCGCGCGTCCTCCGGTGTAATTACGCGCCCCAAGTTCCTCGCTATTTTCGCGCTGCGAGTAATTAGAATACCGATAGCTTCAGCGAGAGAGAACGGGAGCTCGCGCCACCGTCTCGATGCGACGCTTAAGGTCCCCATTTATTTCCGGCAGAGATGTCACACAGGATCCGTGCTGCGCGTTCTCCTCCGGAATTCCAGCCAGATAAACGTCGCAGACTCGGATTCGCTGGTAATCGACACCGACGCCGAGGCGGCGGTGTCGCGTCGAAACATTAAATGCCGAGTATTATTTGTTCTGATCCGATTACGAGGCGTGTCAAGCTGCTGTAGATGTTTCAACGATGTGACATTCAAACAGACTTCACGATGTCGATAATTATACAAAGCGCTAAGAGATCAATACGACCTGTCGTCCCCATTAATATACGTACGAGCATTTTTTTTTATGTTTTGTATGTTCCTTTAATATTTGCAAATAAATTGATAAATAGATATCAGTTATAGAAATTGAATACTAAAATAAAAATAACGCGCATTTTTATTCACGCAATTTGTTACTAAAATGATTGAACAATTTTTCGCTCATCAGATAATCTATTGACTCACACTGCAATGCATATTTTCGCTATTATTTATATTTTTTCTTAAAAATATATAAAAGTTTCCGCCCAAATCGCGTGTTAAATTTGAAATAAAATCAGAACGTCAAAATAGCACTAAAAATCTTATTTACTAATATTATCAATTTATAGACAAGCAGTACATTTAATATCTTCAAAGTGATACTGCTAAAGCGATTATATCCTCGTCGGGTCGACCTGTTCCCAGTTACGTGTCTCGAAGGTAAGGCTCCAGGATCGCTCGGATGAATAAATAAAGCCTCGATGCTCTCTCCCTCAGTAATTTATCGGCGTGCTATCGAGCGTTCGATCTGAGATGCGGCGCGGCCGGTGGAGGCAAAATGGAAGATGCTGTATTGGGTCGTACTGAGAACGGTAATTTAAATGGCATCGGCGGAGCGCACGATGAAAATATTTTCGGCCGGAATATCAGGTTGCGGCGCTGAATGATAAAACGCGCAGAAATTGAGTTAAGCGCATTAACGAAGCGTGGGTGCGTTAATGTAGTTAAAAAAGAAAAACGGATGATTTTAATTTGCAATTTGCCAGCGCTAACGAATGGAAACATAACAGCGGCCGCTGTTATTAATTATGAAATCGATGGAGCTTTGTGCGGCGATTTTTCTAATTTATTATTAGTGGGCTTAACTTCATCAAATTTATAGCGAGCTTCCAATTCTACTGCACTCCCAATTCTACGTGCTTTACGATCGAAGATTTATGCTCGTTTCTGTCGGAGGCCGAGCTCGTGCCCATTTAAGTATCGGCTATCAATCTTTTCATATCGCGAAAATTTTCGACGCAAAATTAAGCACATTCGGCGGTAGAGAGGGGAGAGGGGAAGGAGCGAAGGAGGGAGGGAAAACACGTCGGATCTCGCGCGGCTCGGTTATGGCTTGATATATCGTCCAGTTACACGCACTCGGTGGACTTGCCGGGCTTAATGTGATTTACAGGAGGGACAGAAGTTTCGAGCGATGGACCGTATGTTTCGAAAGCCCCGGGAAATTATTGGATACGTGACAACTCGGGTTACTTTGGGCACGTCCAGAAGCGAAATTGACATCGGCGAGGACGGGCAAGGATAAAGTCGTAAAACGATATGACTCGTTACCATCGCGCGTCTCTCCACTCCGCGCGAAGCGTAACAACTTACAAGCAATAAACCCCCTTGATCAATAAAATACTGACGCAAAAACACTTGCCTGCGTCCGATGTGTCATATACTTTATAGATGTTTCAAATTATTTTCAACGAGTATGGATATTTTAAATTGCGCGAGAGTGGGAATTTAATTTGACAAATTTTGAATTACTGCGATACATATATACATGTGGCACTATATTTCTGTATCATAAAGTATCTAATTAATAATAATATGGATTAATATATGAATTAATATGGATTAATATATGATGTATAAATGTATGGACTTTGTATTAATTTCCAGTATTTTAAGAGATTCGTTGACTGAAAATGGCACCCAACATTATCAGGATCAAAAGATCGAACGCATTTAGTCTTTCCTCGTTGACGTAATCATCCATTGGACGTCCCTTTTCGCTCTCCTGCATTTTCCTCGAAAAGCTTTCGACGCACAGCGCGAAATTACGTTCCTTACGCTACGAGTGTTAGAAATTTGCCGGTGACACTGCTCGTTTATCGCGTGAAATTACGTAGCGCCGTTTTCGGCAAAAAGTAATAAAACAAACTTGCAGCATGCAGATGCATTGCAAAACAAAGATTGAAGAGGCCAGCTGTTACGCGCATTTGCATTTTTCGGAGATTTGTTTCCAAGGATTAAAATAAACTGATATCACAACAATCTTCCAGGCATTTTCTTTTTTTAAATTCTGTCAAAAAATTTAATTTATATAAAACGTGGGCCACGACGTTCCATATCGTCATCTGTTTTCATCGTTGTTTATAATCGCGTGTATTTTCTCGTGAGAATTAAGCCAAACATGAATCGCGATTTTCCTCGTTGTAAATAATACAAACGTTTGTTATCCACGGATCTGAAATATGCAGGCAAACTTTACTAATTCGAATGCGTGCCGTGAATAAAGATTAATGTATTTGCGTCGCACGCAGGAGAGTACATGAATAAATATCAGTCGGAGAGAGGATAAATGAAAATCGAACGGTCGAATTTAATAAAAATCTTCCCAGCAAGAAAATCGTGTCTGTTGACCTGCTAAAAAAGCTTCGTTATTTCCGACATCATCAAATAGCAACGTTCGCATCTCCGAAAGCATTCGAGAAGAGATCTGAAAGTTTAAGCGATCTCTGCCTTGAATAGAAGTTCGGCGATTGTTCGTATTGTTACCGAAATTGGTAAAGATTTGTCGTTGATGTTAACGAGAACTTTATGTAGATGCCGCGCCTTTCGTTTGCGGACGAAATTGTAAAATCTCTTAGTAAATCGCGGAATTATCCTCGAAATCTTCTGCGATATCAGCGAGCCCCAATCGACTGTTTTCTGCGATAGTTTCGAAAATAACATTATCGTGGAGAACCTTAGACATTCGTTTGCTATATTTTTATTATTAAATACGTGTAACAAACAGAATTGGCACGAAGATAAAATATTGCAAAACTTTTTAGTCCAGTTAAAAAACTGGAGGATGTTCTGGACAGCACTTCAGTTATTTTAACCAAATTTAAACTTTTCTGCACTACATCTCCGCTTACTATATCTCATTAATCTCCAGTATTCCCCTGTTAACCCAGCCTCAAATTAAATTCGCGCCGAAAAGAGGTTCATTGTCAAAAGCGCATGGTACTACTATTTCCACAAACAACTTTCTCGACTCTCTGGCCGCTCGTACTCTATTCAACATGCAGGTATTATTCTAAATATTCTTTTACCTATTCGACAGAAAATTTTCCATAATAAACACCGCAAAACCGCAGCACACGGTTACATCACAACTCGTGAAGAAATGCGAAAGTGGCGAGGCGTGGTTATACCGGTTGGCGACGAGAAGGCTGAGGGAGGAAACGAGAGAGACAGAGAGAGAACCATCGGGGAAACCCCTCAGAGGGTGAGAGAGCGTGCTCAACACGTGTTTCCCTTATCGCATTCATTTCGAACCGCAGAGTGCAGTCGCTCTAATACCAGCGTGACGTTTTCGCCGTTACTACATGCTAGTCCTTTACCGAGTGTCCCGGGGGCAGGGAAGAGACGCAGGGAGAAGAGAGGGGGCATTGATTTATTTCGTTCCTCAATAATTTTCTTTTATTTTCCTCGTCGCTTCTCGATCGCGGCTACCTTTTGATCTATCGCTCTCGACATGTCGACGACGATTCATTTTTATTTACGATCCGACGCCGGCGGCCGATGAGATTCATCGCCTTTTCCATTGCTCTTTCCCTTCCACCGTTCTCTTGTGCTCCTCTTGATTCGTCCAGCTGTTTGCGATTTTATTTTCCACCCAAAATGATTGCCAGCACCTCTCGCTGACGCGATCGTATGTCGATTAGCTGAGCCCTTGATAAAGAACTCCCCGGCAAGGCTATTTTGATGAGTTTAACAAAGGGAAAAGGGAAACAGGAATTCGCATATGACAACGGCGCCACCGCGTTGATTTCGCGATTAAAATTTTATCACATTCGGTTGACTTTATGCTCGGGCGTTACAACGCGAGTTTGTTTTGACGGTACACAAAAAATGTTTGCGCACTGAAAATTAAAGCGATGAAAGGGATAAAATTTTTCTGTAAAACGGTTATAAAAAGTGGACACAGATGTAATAACGAACAATGACACGGAATAATAACAAAGCCCTTAGGGAGACTCGAGAAAATTTTATATCTGCAATAAAGAAAATTATAGAAGAATCGTCAAACATTGCCTTTACTTCATAAGCATTCGCGATGTGTACAATAAGGCGAAGCTACACATATTGAAAAGATATTTCAGATTGATCTCTATGCTTCAAAATGTCAGATACCCCTTCGTTCATCTCACGACTTGGTGGTGAAACGCGATAAAGGAAACACGTATTGAGCACGCTTTCTCACTTCTCGCAGCCACTCGCTTCCAGCCTTCATCATTATCTCTATCTTCTCTCGATATATAAGCTCACGCCCGTTCATATCGCTTTTTCACACCCTGCTCGCTTCCTCAATCTCATATCTCAAGCTCGTTCGACTTCCTCTTTCTAGGACAGCGCCGAAAAGTCGCGAAGAAAAAACGATAATTGAAAATATCGCATTTAAAAAAATTGAATGCTTCCGCAAATTCCACAAATTTCGCTTTCAGTGCAAGAATTCGATAGGAAAATAATTAATTTAAGTCTTGCTTTTTAATACATAATATGTAATTAAAAAATAAGAAAATATATAATTTCGTAAAAGGTAATATAAGAGAAGTAAAGAAATTTATAACTTAACAATGTCCGATTAATTAGAACAGGTCAATGAACAAAAGTAGCTTGTTGAACTCGTGACCTTTACATTGCCTCGAACTTCGAGATAGTCATATATTTCTACTTACCAAACTTAATTAATTAGTTTTCTACCATGAAATTGAATAATTATTGAATAATGGAGTATAAAAAAAGTTATGTATAATACTAGAAATTTTTACAAAGCCTATTGCGAAAAGAATTCATATTATTAAATGCAAAATTAAATATTTTATTCTCCTGCTTTTTTAATTAAAAGTGATCATGTTTTTTATTAAAAAACTAGAAAAGTTTTTAATTGAAATTGCCTTTTCATTTACTCTTTATATACAAAAGCCGCGATATTCCATAAAATGTAATTAATTATTTGTTATTTATTAATCATTTTTAAGAAATTAATAATTTTTTATTTATTATTTAGATATACATTTTTGTTTAATTATTGTTGAACGAAAAAGGTTTACAAATTCTTAAACATCGTCTGAATTACTATAAGCATATTGATGGGATTTTCAGACGAAGTGGATATTAAAATAACAGATGCAATCGTCATTTTACGTCTTAGCGGAATTACCTGGGACGTTTTGCGTGATATCGCTTTTTGTTTCGTAAGCCGAACAGTGCCGGGTTTGATGGGCCACTATTAACGAGACTCTCTATACGTCTATAATCCTGAATCGGTAACGACCGCCAGGAATTGGGTCAAAAGCCTGGTCAAGCGATCATTCGGTAATCGAACGGCAAATAACTATTCCCACTTGCACTTGTGCAACGCCGATTTTGTAATGATTCCGCGCACGGAAATGCAATCCACCGCACGCGCTCCTACGCGTGAAATCGATCTTTATTTTCGCGTGTGCAGCACGGAGCCCGAAAGTTATGACTGTGTTAAATGCACCGCATAGCCAATGCGACGCACATCCTACTTCATCGATTCTACGATAACAGAGGATTACCCGAGAGCCGATTAATAGAAAAAAAAAAAAATAAACGGCAACAGTTTGCGCTTTCGAAAATTTGTTTGCGTCGCGATAGGCACCTTGAGGTACATCGTTGTAACAGTGCAATCACGCTGTCAACAGTAGCGGAAGTAAGGCAAATTATACTTGTTATCTTAGTCGACTCGCGAATAACGAAGCGACAGTGTTCACGGAACGCTAGAGAACAGGTTAATCGATTGGAATTTTGCATAATCTGACCCGTCATGACGTAGATGGTTTCAGGGCATTCACCGACTCGATATAACCGAAGTTGCTTCCATTATAATCTCAAGAGACATTGAAGTTAACGTGAAGATATCGAATTTCTGGTTTGCACGGTTTTTCAATATAAAGATTAATAAAAATCCTCAAATAATTCTGCGACAGTATAATATAAATAACCTTTTTCATAAACAGACATATTTGTGTGTTAACATAAAAATAAAAAAAGTCTATATAATCTAAAAACAGGATAATCTTGCTGAAATAACGTATCAACGTGTTCATTTAGCTTTTACATCGCTGAGTCAAATAAAGCTATACATTTTACAATAGTCACTGCTGCAAGAATTTTATCTAAGGAAAACGGTCGCTTCATCCTCATCTATTCCGCTTGTCTGCTCTCTTTTCTGCGGAAATCGTCGCGTCACGTTCGCCGAAGTACCGTCGATCGTCGGGCGATAATTCGGCCGATGATGATCGCTTCAATTTTCCATGTGTCGGTTGCGAACGTGAGCACCGGTCCTCGGACGAGCGGTGCCATTTTTCTTGCACGTGAGATTGCTGCGCGTGGCTCTTAACAAACGTCAAGTCATTGTTATCGGACGGTCGGAATGAGGGGACGGGCTTCCGGCGCGAGAAAGAAAACGGCAGAAGGAAAACCGATGAGTCGAGGCAACGCTGATCGATCTTGGACTATTCTCGACGGGGTTTATAAACGAAGCGCATTAAGGCGGACTAACCGCCGCCATTTAGTGCTGAAGGTAAACTCAAGCGCTAAGTAATTAATTTTTAAGCGAACCTTGCGTAGGTTATTTCCTAGAAAATTTTCTGGTAAAGCGCATTCCGGCACAGGTATTAAATAGTGGTTTGCATATTGGCGCCTCAGTGGAAACACATGAATTAATGAGAGATTAATTAAACGCGCGAGCGCAAATTGACATGGAATTATTATCATTTTTATTTATACCATATGAATGGAAAATTCGTGATGGAAATATTTCAAACCGCGATACGACGGAATCGATGAAATCGATTGTATACTTGTGAAAAATTCACCAAGCTCAATTCCACTTGTTTCGCCCGTCTAAAACGGTTGCAGTATAAACTGCACTGTCTTCAGATCATATATTAAACAGCCGAGGTAAATGAGATAGCGAGCGACTGAGTTAATTCTCTGCATTAAAAAATTGCGCGAGGCAACTTGTATAAAAAGCATGCAAAATGTACGGCGTGAAAGGGATAAAACTCGCGATGCGGGTGTAACGCGACGCGGATAGCTCAATGCGCATTTAATTAGCGGTGAATTTTTCTCCGCGTTCCTCTCTAACGAGTGTATACCGCGACGTTGCGTCCGCGGCATCGTAATTGAAAACGGAAGGGAAACGCGGAATAACGGCGTGTCTAAGTGCGGAGAGCAAAAAGAATCTATTATGTACATATTATACGCTCGCATCGAGGAGGACGGCCGCGGGTATTCCCCGGTTTTCGTTAACCGTTCGCAACTCGATTCGCCGGGATGCATGTCGCTCGTACCACGCAAATATCGCGGGTAAATTAAATTTACCCGCCCAGTGGCGTATGTTTATGGTAAACGAGGACATTGCAAATTTCCATTATTTATTGGGATAATGTTCAACCTTATCTCCCGCTTACACATTATCCTTGTTATTGAATATTTCAGTCTCGTAAGCCGTGCATTCGCTCCTCATTAATTCGTACTCGTCCAATGAATAAAAAACACAATAATAACCGATTCTCGATTCAGAATTATGTCTGATTGTGAGTTTCTTATTCGATAAATTATTAATATACGTTTAATAACATGCTTTAGTTGGATGTTGAAATATCGTAAACAAAACTGAAAAAATCAAGAAATAAATTGGAATAGAGTCATGATTGTCTAACGTATTTAAGCATATTTAAGCACACAAGAGAAATTTTTCATATTTTTAAAGAATAAGAAAATACGCGTGTCGAATGATTATTTTTACTACACAACGTGCTTCGCACCCTTGCCTTTGCCTATCTTATTCCCGTTTACGGTGCCACGTTTAAATTGAATGGAACGTAAATTACACTTGTCGCATTCATGCCGGCAATTATTCAGCGCGCCGCTGCAAAATTTCTCGATGAGACGTGCATGTATACCGTTTTCTAAAGGACAGTGACTCCGTTCCCTTCGCGGAACGCAACTCACGGCTCTGAGCACCGCGTTCCTACGTCTCGCCGCGTTTCTCCCGTGTCTCCTGGAATCCGATAAAAACCAACCTGGTTGCTCCGGAGCGCGCGGAGTCCGTCCTGGGTCATCCAGAGAGAGAGAAGAGAGAGGAGAGAGCTCTTCCGGGCGGATCGAAACGGCAGAGCTGCAGCTTCTACGGTACGGGACACCGCCGCCGCGCCGCCCTTCTTCTCTTCGGGGTGGTTCGCAGCTCGATAGAAGCGAAACAACTCCTTCGGCACTGCACACCGCCAGGGTAATACGCGACGAGAGCGGGACGCCTCGTGTACCGGCGATCACCAATCGTGCGATCCATGCGACACTCTCCGCGGAGGCGTCGCGACGCTCACTGCGGAGACTC